>JAZKJV010004119.1:2310000-2512790 GCA_037367405.1 Ottelia alismoides | reverse complement strand
AGGACTGTTGGATTTCAAATTTGGTTCTCAGTAAGGTTCCGACCGCACTAAAATTCCAAAGGTCCGAATTAAGCTCCAAACTTTGATTTTGTGAAGACAAGTTTGATAATTAAATTTCATCCAATTTTCTTCTTTTTCTTTTCTTTCTTTTCTTTTTGCACTTATTGCATAAGTGTTTGCTAGGGACTAGCAAAGGTAAAGTATAGGGGGATGATGAATCCACATTTCATCATCTTTATTCTATCATTTTGGCACCAAAAACCCTAGCAAATGTCTGTAAATAGCACTAAATAGAGCATCTTAGCATTCATGCATGTGCATCTCAATAGTGTATAAAACAATGTAATTAAGGCCAAAATTATAGAATAAATAAAGAAAAGAAAAAGAATAAAATATTGTAAATATTTTATGACCCAAAACCCCCGAGACCTAGGCATCTTGATGAATAGGTCGACAAGGAATAAAGTAGGGGGAGATAAGGTCAGCATTACAGAGAAAATACCTAGACTTTTTATTCATTCTTTATTCCTTTTGGGACCTATTTTTGGTTCCACCTTTTATACATCAAATAAAGAAACTTTGTACATGAAAGTTGTAGATAATTTTATAAAGAAAAATACAAAATTAATTTCACAGAAAAAGAATGTACAGATGAAAAGTTATGGTCTGAATAAGAATCCAAAATCCCAACTTCCCAGACCCGTATCTCACAAACGACAACTCCAAATGCATCAAACTCACCTTTAATTGTATATAGAATAAAATAATCTATCCAATGTCTGTGGTTTTGCATTTGGCGGAGCTACGGTTTGAAAGTTGAGTTTTGGACCCCTATTGTACACTTGTACTGAATAAAATATTCAATTTATTCTTTATTCATTATTTATTCATTTTTTTTATATTTTTATAATTTTGTAAATATTACTTATACTGTATATGTGCATTAAAAGTGAAATAAAATGCAAAGAAAAATAAAAATAAAAATACTTGTATAAAGAATACATAGGTATACTGCACATACTTATACCTATATAGAATACTCTTAGATTTTATTAAATACACAAAACAAATCAGAAAAATAAAATAAAAATATATTTATGTATATAAAAGTATGTTATAATGTTATAAAATACTAAATAAAAATAATAAAAATAAAATACCAAAATAAAAATAAAAGATCAAAATACATAGGTATTATACCTATATAGGGTTAAAAAGGTAACTTGCAAAAATGTAAGTCATAAGAATAAATAAAAATCAGAATAAAATACTACATAAAATTTTGAACATTTTTTATGTTATAACTTTTATTTAATTCGGCCATCTAGTATTTTTAAATGAATTAACAAAAGAATAATTCAGGGTTTTTCCTGGTTGGTCCACGTGGACCAACCAGGATGGTCTGACAGTTGACCCTGGTCAACTGTCTGACCTACTCCCATAGGCTCTGTCAGAGTGAGGTTTTGACCCATCTTCTCGATTTTCTACAGGCCAAATCTTTCACCAAATTCGATCGAAGTCTTCTGCAAAAATCTTCCCCTCTGATCCATCTTACTCGCCCACTCCTTTTTTCGGGGAGAGCATCAGTGCTCTTCCCGTTGCGCCTCGATCTTTCCACCCCTTCGTCAACCCCTTAAAACTTCGCCCTTGACCTAATTTGAAAATCGAACCGCATTGCACCAAGTTTTGTGTCCACCTGAGGGTCGAGAGAGACGCTGGGGGTGACAGCATCAGCGCTCCATCGTCCTAGCGGAGGGAGAATCACATCTCAGGCGTGTTCCAAGCACCTCCGGCGACCGCCGTTGAGGTATCTTTCCCTCGCCCTCTTGGGCTCGAGGTCGTGCTTTATTCCTTAGTTTTTCGCCGTAGTTTTACCCATTGCATTCCCAACTCCATTATCCCCCGATTATCCACTTCATTAGTGCATCGATTCGCTAAGTCGATAGCTCGCCGGAGACACCTCCGGCCACCGTCACCTCCATTCATCTATTGCGCACCACCGTCACCTCCATTCATCTATTGCGCACCACCACGCCTCCGCGAGGCCCAGGCAATTTGCCCTGGGCCTTCTCACCCCTTTTTGCAGGTCGCTGGAGGCAGAAGACCCCATCTGGGGGGTCGATTTTTGAGGAACTTGGAACCTGGAGCTCCATCGCCTTCCCGACCTCGTCGCGGCGCACCTGGGCTCAGCGACCCATTTTGGCCCCGCCGCGAGGTTGGGGAACCTTCCAGGCATCGTCAAGAACCTTCAGCGACGAGAACCAAGGCCGGAGCAACGCCTGCGAGCCGATCGAAGTTCGTGAAGGAAGGAGTTCTTCCCTGTTCTAGCAGGGGAGGTCCCAGCCGTCCGATCCGAGGGGCGCTCCAGATCTTGCTGCGGCCGTTGGATCTCCATCAGCCTCGACTGTCCGATCACGTGAGATCTTCTAATCCGGGCCGTCAAGACGAAGCGGTATCGCGAGCTGCGGGCTCGACACGTGGCATAAGTGGTTGGATCCGAACCGTCGACGCCCGCCTTTGACTGGGTATTTTGCAACTTCCACCCGTCACTTTTTGTATTCTATAATAGCTACTCAAACATTCATCTGTAACGTTATTAGTTTTGTAATATTTACGTTTAGGCCCCCGAACTCCCCCGTATTGACAAAGAGCCCCCTCGCCACGTCACCTCACGTGACTAGTTCACGTGAGGGGGTGGGCATTTTGCAAGGCTACCCTCGGTGGTTTGCTTATTTTGTTTCAGTCCTTGAACTTTTATATTACATGTAAACTTTTTGGTCATTTTGCAAGTAGGCCCCTAGGGTTTTGGTATATTGCATTTTAGTCCTTCCCAGGCGCGTGCAGGTCACGCGCCCTGGTGGGTAAATTGTTAGCGTGCCCAGGCGGCTTTTGTATTTGCATTTTGGTTCCAAAAATTAAATATTAAGTTCAAAATTTTGTGGATATTTGCATGAATGCCCCTGGATGTTTTAAATATTGCACATATACCCCTGCCAGGACTGTTTAATGTTTGGATGCTTGTTGTATTTATTTGAATGATCATTTTAAGCCCAAAAATTCCACAAAAATGGACTTAAGCATCTGGACATGTGTACTTTAACGCCACATATTTAGTTTTTGATTTTATTTTATTTTCATATTTATTAAAAATCAAAAACTTACTTTTTGTGCACTGTCTAGCTTAGAAAATACCAAAAAAATAGTAAAACACCTCCAAAAATTCCAAAAAAATTACCTAGTGTCTATTTTATCCTATTTTAGTGTCAGTCCAAAAACCACTAAAAATATCAAAAGAAAAACACTAAAAATTTAAAAACACTCAAAAACTTCAAAAAAAATATATAAAATCAAGGAAAACTCAAAAAAAAATACAAACCCAGGTTCTGTGTGTTCTTTATTCTGTTCTCTTCATTTGAAAAATAGTGTGAAAAATTTTGGTTGCTGTTTGCTATTTTTAAATCTCATTTTATTCACAGCCAGCCTTATTTGCACTGTTTTGCTTTATTTCAGTATTTAAAAATACCAAAAACACCTTGAAAATTTTCCAAAAATCACAAAAACAGTAAAAAACCCTAAAAAGACTAAAAACAATTTGTTTCTGAATTTTTGGTAATTTTACTTAGTTTTATAAATATTCTATCTTGTCTTTTATTCCATTGTCTTTAAATTCCAATATTGAAAAAAAAAGAAAAATATAAAATATAAAATTATAAAAATCAGAAAATTAAAAATCAAAACACAAAACAAAAAAAAATTAAAATAAAAAAAATTAAAAATTAAAAACCCACAAAAATTGTAGTTGCTTGCTTGCTTAGTGTAGACACTTTACACACACACACTTGTGCTTACATTTGCTTGAACTACCCTGCTTGCTCCCTGTGTTCGAACTCTCTACGTACTTGAATCTATACATCTTTTATGTAGAGTTAAAAATAAATTTGGACTCCACATTATTTCTAATTTATTGATCTTAGTGTGGGTTAATTGTTGACTTTAGTCCGGATTTAGTGTGGTCAACACACCGACTGAGTTCACGCTTTGTGATGAACTTAAGACCACCTATTTTCGGCTAAATCAACTATCATTATCTAGTGGTAGAGTCCTAGTACTTAAAGAATGTCTTTATGTACCCGAAGTCAGAAGGAACTTGATATCTGTATCTAAACTTGTTAGAAGCGGATATTCTTTCCTTTTCTGTAATAAATTAGTCATAAATCGTTATGATAAATATATTGCGGATGGTATTTTGACTTCTGGTGGACTCTATGAGTTGTGCATTGATAAATGTATTATGAATGTGACAACCACTAATAAAAACCCTAAAAGATCCAGAGAGGATAAAAACATCTCAAATGAGATTTGGCATCAAAGGCTTGGTCATTTATCTGTTGATAGGATCAATAGATTGATAAAAGATGGACCTCTGGATTTTCTACAGGTTCAACCTTTGCCCACTTGCAAACATTGCATTCAGGGTAAAATGACTAGGACGCCTTTCCGTAACAAGGTTATGAGATGCGAAGGTATTATTGACCTAATACATACCGATGTATGTGGTCCCTTCAGTACCGCGACTCGAAATGGATATCGGTATTATTTGACGTTTATCGATGACCATTCGCGATACGGGTTTATCTTCCTACTACGTCATAAATCTGAAACCTTTGAAATGTTCAAAGAATTCAAGGCTTTGGTTGAGAACCAAACTTATAAGAAGATTAAACGGATTCGATCTGATCGAGGTGGAAAGTACCTATCAGAAGAATTCAAGGAATACCTTAAGGAGAATGGAATTGTTTCCAATCTCACCCCTCCTGGAACTCCCCAACTTAATGGTGTTGCTGAAAGATGCAACAGGACCATCATTGACATGGTTCGTTCAATGATGAGTAAAGCACATTTACTTCTTAGATTCTGGGGATATGCAGTAGAGACTGCAATATATATCCTGAATTTTTGCCATACATTTGAGCTCTTAAGATTTAATAATGAGTGACATGGTTCTCTACATCATGTAGAATGGTAGCTTTGTAAGAGATGATCTATTCAAAATATTTGAGTACCTACCTGAACCAATGTTTTAAGAGTTAAGATGTATGTAGCTACGATGAGTGTCATCATTCTACTATCTATACTTAAGTCATTCATGAATCTTCATAATATTCATATTGTATGACGTGAATGGATCATGTATAAATGGTGAAATATTCTTACATTGAATTATTTTGTATTTAACATAAGAGATCCTTTGGCTTAAGCAATGGTTGTTTATAGATGAAGAGAGCGCGGGGAAGCATGGGTCAGACCCAAGAATAAAGGAAAGTCAAAGAGTTAATTGTACTTCTGTGACTTCCATATGACATCCAAAGAGTTGGATGATTGCCAATACTGCAATAAGATGATGTGTTCATAGTATGACTATCAAATCTATCTATAAACCTTAGATAAGGACTCAGATAGTGCACCAACATAATCTTCATCTACATATAATCATTGAAATTGACTTTTTTACTTTATAAGATCAATGTCTAATAATTGTATCCCATTATTCTAATAACACTTTCTATTAGTTGCATATGTATTAGTGAAGGATATGATAAGCGCATCACGGAAACGTGAGGATCACATCGTATCTAATTGGGAGCGACTACTCGCACTAGTTTCTCGAGGCAACAGAAATTTAAAAATAATCATGTGACGAAACCACATTATCCAAGAACACATCTTGTATCATTTCATCTAAACCATAAACAAGAATTAGGGTTACCTCTTGAAGCGTGATTGCGATCAAGTCTCTAAATGAAGAGACCTCGTGTCTCAAGTCCAATCCGACGGAGGAGATGCTTGCGAGCACATGGAGAGACGCGTGCTTCTCACAATCCATGTTGATGATCTAAGCGATGAATCTCCTGATATCCTCAGACGAGACACGACGTCTTCTTCACGAGCAAGGCACATCAAAGGAGACAGAGATCCACGAAAAAATGATCGGGCAGCATAACGATGACACTGCGACGATGGAGACTCCCTCTAGGGCTTCCATGGTGGACGACCATATTAGAGAGAGAGTACAAGTAGAGAGAAAGAGAGAGAGAGAGAGAGCTTATGTTGTCTAACTTCTTATTAACCCTAGAGATCATGGGGTGCCTCTCGTTATATAGTGTTTTGCGAGTCCATGGATCACAATCCATTGGACACACAAAATCAATGGATGAGATTGATTTGTACTTCTTTCAATGGCCAAGATGTTGTTGGTAAAACACAACAACAATTAATTTAATTTAGATTAAATATACTTGATAAATCAAAATATAATTCAATCCTAAATGAAATCATGCAAACATGGAGATTCATGCATGGAGATTACATCATCCCATGAAGAGTGGTGGGACAACTACCAATGTCCATATAGGAGATGGTAGTTGTCCACCATATCTAATGGTGGATGCAATCCCATGCAATCTCATGAGAATGCATAAATCCTTGAAAATCTCCAAAACTTTTACGACAATACTTTTGCAAATTATTCTACAAATTTAATTCACAATTATTTTGAGAATATTGCCACTGGAAATATGTGAATCAAATTCACAAACCCTAAATAAAATGTAAATCACATTTTCAATTCAATGTCCAATGTGAATCCAATTCACACCGACATTTAATTAACAAATGTAAATTACAAATAGCTCTCTCTTATATAATATAAATCACATTTATAATATATATGACTAATATGGATATATTTTTATCCACATTATTAATATCCATGTTAATACAATCACATCTAACCATCTTGCATCTCTATTCTCATTTGCACAAATAAAATGAACCACATTCACATTATTCACATCTTTGATAATTAAAGCACATTTAATTATCTATGATAACTCTCTTTATAATATGAATCAAATTCATATTATTCATGATAAATAAATCACATTTAATCATCAATTTTCTCAATTCTTGGTTACATATGTCAACAATGAAATTATCCTGAACTCTTTCAAGGATAATGCGCTTTATGCATAGATACTTGGAGATAATGACATGGCGATTGTATTGTTCCACATATTGATTTCGATTTTGAGATCACATCTCAAATCCAGATCTCGGGCCTCCCATTGATGCTTAATTAAATCAAAACCGTAAATCTAAAATTCTCATTGCATCTGAATCACATTCAGATGAATGTCCAACATTTGGACTAAGATCATATTACTTCTCAACTGAGAGGAGTCACTAAAATCCAGATTCGTTTCATCACTCCTTAGGAATGGAAGTGTCATGGTTATACAATCGTTTATGATCACATCACCCCCAGGTATTCCCAACACTTGTACGTCCTGCATACTGGAAGACTCAGAATAAACCCGGAGTATAAGATCTATTTTACATTGTCTACTTCATGGTTTGATCAGTAAGTTTCTCATTTGATCACTGGGAGTCGGTATCGATCATATACTTTTCAAAAGCATAAATCATACATGGTCTTGATCATATACTTTCAAAAGTATATATCAAACCTACAAATTCAGTCAAGGTTCTAATCGAGACAACCGTGCACGAAATTTGATTCTTCCCAATATCTCATGAGTGAGCTCAAGTCTTCCTGTTCAGTAATTGAACCTATATGATCCCATTGAGTGACCGTATTACTCATATGCCCTTGTATGCACACCAACGTGTCGATGTATAGACCTTGATTAGGTCATCAACCTATTGGTCTCCCAAATGTACATACTTAGACATATTGTAACACATCTTTCTCCGGTCAGAGGATGTGTGTCTATATCATGACAGCATACAGTATAGGACTTTGGTTATCTCGATCTCGTTAAGTCAACTCTTTGACCTAACTTATCTAACACCTCCAAATATCTATTCCTATACAGAGGACCTGTATCAAGAGGTCAGTTAGATATCAACCTTCAAAGAGAGGATTGTCATCTCCTCCTTAGGCTGGAGATCATCTTAATAACCATTTGTTGGTGCTTGTTGAGTCCTCAATCTAACTCTTTAGATATTCATCCAAGCACCAGCTTTTATGATTCGATAATTGAATCAACAGTTGTATGATTACTAAGATGGCTATGTTTCATAACCTTAATTGTACTAGGGGATCTATTACAAAAATTAGTTATTCTTCATTTCAGATTAGGGAATGATATTTGCTATAACATTTATTGCATAATGGCTCATCATGGGCTCGCATGTCCATCAATCTCCCACTTGACCAAAGAGCCATTAATGGGCTAATATTTAAACCCACACTCATGTGACAATCATAAGCTACTTAGAAAAATAGCTAGGTAAGCCGATCAGTCACTTTGTTCCCAAAAAGACTATGCCAAGTCCTTTTACGACACTCATATATCTCCTAGTAACAGTGCTCTCATCGAATGCGAATGTTACATCTTATGCTATCAATACTCAATCTTGTTAAAGCAATTATAGTGTCCTTGATACTATTGCTTAACAATTATTATAACCAGTATTCCCATTATCCTTATAAGACTACCTTCATTCCTTAAGATCTATATCTCCTAAGTTATATACAGTTAAGACATTCTAGATCACCATCTATAAATTCATAATATATTGAAGATAAGACTTAGAGATCACTATCTATAAAGTCTTTTCATATTTGAAGATTTTGTTATTACTGCACTCAAGTGCTTTATTTCCATAGTAGGATTAGTAACATTTACTACTCCCACTACATGACATACATCTGGCTTTTGTACACGTCTAGCATACACTTTACTTCTTATAACTGATGCACCAGGGCAAGCAGTTTTAGCATTCACTTCCTCAAGTCTTTGAGGTGCTATCCCTTTAGATAGGTCAGTACCATATCTTAAGGGAAGGAAGCCTTCTTTGGGGTTTTCCAAGAATGGAATATGTCCAAGGTGTACCATAAATGTAACGGTCCCAATACCCTCTTCTCTATGCTTCTGAACACCTTCGGAACTAAGATCTTAAGAGGTATCCTTGAGATCATATCTCAAGCTATGGAATAGCTAGATTATAAATCACTTATTATTATCCTTATATCATTTTAAATGATTAGGATGTCTTCTACATTTAGCATGACGAACAAAATGACACTCCCACTAAGCTTCCATGGTTCATAAAGATTCTATCTGAAATTATAACATTTATACTTTCATCAAATCTTATGTTACAACTTCAAGAAGCTTACTTGAGTCCATAGATGGAGTTCTCTAGCTTTGACACCTTGCTTTCCTTAACCATGAAACCATGGGGCTGCTTCATATGAATATCCTCGTAAAGGAATTCATAGAGGAATGCAATCTTAACTTACATCTTGAAGATGTCATAGTCAAGTTATGTAGCTATAGTTAGCAATATTTTGAAGGGTATATGCATGGTTACATAAGAGCAAGTATCATCACAAGCAATGTTTTCTCTTCGGTGTGTAGCTCATGGCTACGAGCTGTGCCTTGAAGGTCTCTGCCTTCTCATCAGGTTCCCTCTCTCTCTTGAAGATCTATTTACACCTAATAGGTTTTACCCTTATAGGTGGATCCTCGAGGGTCCACATGCAACACTTATATATGAAGTCTGCTTTAGACATTATTGGTAAAATCCATCTTTCCGTGTCATGATCCCCAGGAGCTTCATCACATGAAATACTTTCATTGTCAGACTTAACTGACACATGGAATACATCCTCAAACTAATTTGAAGAGGTATTAGTGTTTCATCTTTAATTGTCCATTTATTTTCTGATTTCAGGAGCCCCGTTATCATCTTTAGATCAATTGAGTTCCTTTACTTCATTTTCATCTTGATTCTTAAGCGAGTCATTCTCTAAGAATCATATCCTTAGAGACGAAACTTTTAAGAATCTCAATGTCATAATGTAGGTATCCAATATCATCCTTTATTTTCCTAATGATGTATCATTCTCTGGTGCTAGATTCCAACTCGCATGCATTGAGTCGTATTAAGGATATATTTTGTAGTCTCTACTACATATATACATGTAAATTAATAGGTAATTATGCTAAAAATTATCATTGATCAAATCATGTCATATATGATGCAATTGCATCTCTCTGTAACTCTCTTGAGTTTAGTTGTATTAGGAGGAGTGAGATAGGAATGATATTCCTCTCTGTAAGGTATTCCATGAACTCATCTAATAGGTACATGCTACCTAGTTTAGATAAAATTCATTTTATCTTCCTTAAAATTTGTTTCTAAACAAAAGTTATGAAATCTTTGAACATTTCAAAGGTTTCTAAGTTGAAGAGAAGAAATCTCATATCACCGATAATCATCAATAGATATCATATATACATAATGTTTATTATGATATAGATGATCCACATACATTAATATGTATTAGATCTTGAACACCTTGACATCTTACACCATTCCCAAGGAAGGGTGTATAGGGCATTTACTTTGAATACAATATTGATAAGTATTGTAGGTTTAGAAATTTTAGACATTCTAAAATTTCATCTCTTACTTATCTATTGATCAAATCGACAGACAAATGTCAAAGGTTTGATGCTAGATCTTTGCCAAATGACCTTCATCCTCCTATTGATCTTCTAAGATTTGACTTTCAGTATTAGAATTGTTAATGAACCACTCATTAATTTTCTAATTAAGTAGTGTCCACTAGACGTTAGATTACTATCTGAAATATATCCATCATAACTCTTTATGATAGGTTTATTCCGGAATTCATGTTTATTTCCGACAATTAGAAATAAATTATGAGTGTACTCTTATATCTAGGTCATAGAGACATTGTCTAAGACTAAGGCTCTCCCACTGAAATTGAGAAGTCTATCAATCCAATAGAGATTGTTGCAACAATTGCATCAATATCCATGTGGATGACTATAAACCTTAAGATCAATTTTGCCAGTGTTCTCAAACATATACAACCAGTTGCAAGTGTTATTAGAAGATTGAGATACAATTATTAGAATTTGATCTTATAAAATAAGAAAGTCAATTTCAATGATTACATCTAGATGTAGATTATTTGTATGCACTATGTGAGTCCTTCTCTAAGGATTCCATATAGACTTGATAGTCATACTATCAACACATCAACTTATTGCAGTATTGACATTCATTCAACTCTTTGGATGTCATATGGAAGCCATAGAAGTATAGTCTAATCCATGCTTCCACAACGCTCCTTTCATCTATAACTTTAATTGCTTAAGATGAAGAATCTCTTATGTTGAATTCAAAAGAATTCAATGTAAGAGTATTTCAACATTTATACATGCTCGTTCAATTCATACAATGTGAATATTATGAAGCTTCATGAATGACTACAGTATATATAGCAGAATGATGACACTCATCACATCTACATCCATCTAAACTCTTAAAATACTTGGTTCATGTAGGTACTCAAACATTTTTTATACATCATCTCTTACAGAGCTACCATTCTGCGTGATGTAGAGAACCATGTCACTCGTGATTAAATGTCAGGAGCACATATGTATGCCAAAAACATCTTCTTAGATTTTATAAGGATTATTTGACAATTACGATCTTCATCGACATGTCACTTCCAAGGTACATTCGATGAGAGATCAAGACTATAGATACATACAAACCCTAGGGTTGAAGTCCTATTATCTATTTAATTGCCATTCCTCATTCTTATGAGGAAACTTGCACATTACAACCACATACATTATGTGTCGAACTGCTAGTACAAAATCTAGATCATGGATCCAATCTATGATATTTTACTGGTTATTATTGAGTATAATAGTGAGTCGGTTTAATGAAGAATTATCTGAAATAAGAAATTTGCATATATATATATATATATATATATATTTTACTTTTATTTAGTAATTTTTATATCGAAGATATCTTGCCTTGTCAACAATGAAAGTTTATTCCCTTAACCACTTTCAATGTAAGAGATATACTTACCATTATATCTCAAGCAAGATCTGGGATCTCCATCCTTATCTTTGTTACATCCCAAAAATATGAGAACCTGTAACTCCCTTAAAAGAAGCGGGAACACATTCCGCCTTGCAAGACCAACTTGCATTTCACAATTCGATCTTTAACACCCGAGCCTACCACCCCTAAGGAGATGTTGATCCATTATTAATTGAACCAACCATCAACAAGAATACAACTCGCTATGTGCAATCCAATATCACCCTAATAATATGAGGACCCGATATTGGGGTCATTACGCATGCATCCTTACTCTTTCGAGAAGCGAAGAGCCCGATCCAGATGCGCTTACATACATGAGTTGTTACTTCAGACATGCATCTCCTACATAAAATCCCTGGTGACGGAACCATTTGCCTTGACGGGAGACTATGGATGTCACTTATGTGATCCTCCATATCCTGTTCAAATTCTAATTATTCATTATGAATCGTATTCACATAGTTAATTCTTCCAAGGTAATTAACATCTATATTAAAAATAGTGTGTTTAATTTTAATTGGATACCACTTAATCGAATCATATTAAATTAATGATACAATTAATATCCAACAATCATCCTATTATTTTTACTTGAAATAATGTATTATCTCAAATACATATTATTTTGAATTTTAATAATTAGAAAAATACATCATGATCTCTCAAGCATTATTCTTTCCCTACCCGTTGTCGTGGCCAATATCGATGGGAGTGGGACAAACCGCACATGGTGCTCCTTGCTACCCCAACTCTCCTTGACTAGACACCATATCTGCATCGGGAAAAGATAATGCCAAGTCAATCACTTTATACTCGAGATGATAATCATTTTGTCAACTGAAGTTATACTATATCATTATAATAATAATCAAAATAATTTTGATTAACATTATAAGGATATTTGCTAAACAAATTCAAAATCCTATTCAAGCCAGTACGTTTGTTGGAAAGTAGATCATGTAGATCATGTAACCAATTTGTGATCTACATTACATATAATCAATTATTTATTAGGGTAATGTCACTTAAGGAAATAATTATCATAAGATATTTCACAAAAATTTATCCATAATTATTCCAGGCAAAAAACAATTTAGTTTCACTAATTGATTAATTGACAATCACAAGGTTCTTGATTAGGAAAGTAATTTTCAGCAGTGACCCTCACTTACTAAAATTACAATATCTCAATAAATTTAAATCCATATTAAGAAAAATAAGTTCCCAAAGTTTTATAATTTGATTTACAATAGAACTTATGTGGTTTACATGCATTTCAAGGTGTTTCAAAATTGCAACTAACTCCTTAATTATGTTAAGAATCGCAGTCCTCGAAAAATGGATACTTGTTCACTAAAATGATCATAACTTGAGAAAACATGTTCAAAATCACACAAACTCAGATCCTCAGTTTCCTTATTTAATGGGGAACAAATCTGTCTATTTCATTTTTAAACAATTTAAATAGGGCTGAAAATAATGACAAAATAAGATGCAAAAATGAAATGCAAGAAAACTTTCGCAAACCCTAATGTGCATCCAAAACATTCTAACTAAGGCTCTGATACCACTTGAAGGATTTGGTAAGATACTTAAGCACATCATGGAAGTGTGACGATCACATTGTATGCGATTGGGAGTGACTACTTGTACTAATTGCTCGAGGCAGTGGAAATCAAAAAGTTTTCATGTGATGAAACCACATGATCAAAGAACACTTCGTGGATCGTTTCATCTAAAGCACAAACAAGTATTAGGGTTAACTCTTGAAGCGTGGTTGCGATCACGCATCTAAATGATAAGACATTCTGTCTCAAGTCCGATCTGACAAAGGAGACACTCGCGAGCTCGTGGATGAGTTGCATGCTACTCGCAATCCATGTTGATGATCCAAGCAACGGATCTCATGATCTCATCAAACGAGACACAACGTCTTCTTCAAGATAAAGGCACATCAAAGGAGATGTATATCCATGAGAAAATGATCGGGCAACATAATGACGACGCTGCGGCAATGGAGACTCTCTCCAGGGCTTCCATGGTGGAGGACCATTTGAGAGAGAGAGAGAGAGGATGTGTAGAGAGAAAGG
The DNA here is from genome assembly GCA_037367405.1 of Ottelia alismoides. Lineage (NCBI taxonomy): Eukaryota > Viridiplantae > Streptophyta > Magnoliopsida > Alismatales > Hydrocharitaceae > Ottelia > Ottelia alismoides. The sequence goes on along the minus strand of JAZKJV010004119.1, from coordinate 2,498,730 downwards.
AGAGAGAGAGAGAGAGAGCTTATGTTATCTAACTTCTCATTAACCCTAAAGAGCATGGGCTTCCTTTATTTATATATAGGGTTTTGGGAGTCCATGGATTACAATCCATGGGACACACAAAAAAGATTGATATGCGCTTCTTTCAATGGCCAATATGTTATTGGTAAAACACAATAACAATTAATTTAATTTAGATTAAATATATTTTATAACTCAAAATATAATTCAATCCTAAATTAAATGAAGCAAACATGGAGATTCATGCATGGAGATTACATCATCCCATGAAGATTGGTGGGACAACTACCAATTTCCATATAGGAGATGGTAGTCGTCCACCATATCTCATGGTGGATGTAATCTCATGCAATCTCATGAAATCACATCAATACTTGAAAATCTCGAAGACTTGTATAATAACACTTGTTGCAGATTATTCTACAAAAAAATCACAATTATTTTGAGAATATTGCAATATTTCCATTGGAAATTTGTGAATCAAATTCACAATCCCAAAATAAAATGTAAATGAGAATTTCAATTCAATGTCCAATGTGAATCTAATTCACATCAACATTTAATTAACAAATGTAAATTACATATAGCTCTCTCTTATATATTATAAATCACATTTATAGTATATATGACTAATATGGATATAGCCATCTACATTAAATCACATCTAATCATCTTGGATCTCTATTCTCATGTGCCCAAATAATATGAATCACATTCACATTATTCACATGTATGATAATTAAAGAACATTTAATAATCTATGATAACTCTCTTTATAATATAAATCAAATTCATATTATTATTGATAAATAAATCACATTTTATCATCAATTTTCTCAATGCTTGGATACATATATCAACAATGAAATTATCCTTAACTCTTTCAAGGATAATGCCCTTTCTTCGCGGACACTTCGAGATAATGACAAGGTGGTCGTATTGTTCCATGTATAATTACTTGGATATTGAGATCACATCTCAAATCCAGATCTTGAGCCTCCCATAGATGCTTGATAAAATCAATACCGCAAATGTAATCTTCTCAATGCATCTGAATTACATTCAGATCAATGTCCAACATTTGTACTAAGATCAGATTACTTATCTACTGAGAGGAGTCACTAAAATCCAGACACGTTTCATCACTGCCTAGGAATGGAAGCCTCATTATTATACAATCATTTATGATCACATCACCCTCATGTATTCCCAACACCTGTACATCCTGCATACTGGAAAACTCATAATAAACCTAAAGTCTAAGATCTATTTTACACTGTCTACTTCATGGTTTGATCAATGAGTTTCTCTTGATTATAGGGAGTAGGTATCAATCATATACTTTCCAAAAGCATATATCATACCTAGGTCTTGATGATATACTTTCCTAAAGTATATATCAAACCTACAAATTCAGTCAAGTTTCCAATGCGGGACGAAAGTGCATGGAATTTGATTCTTCCCAAAATCTCATGAGTGAGATCATGTCCTCTGGTTCAATAACTGAACATGTATGATCTCTTTGAGAGATCGTATTACTCATATGACCTTGCATGCATACCAGCATGGCGGTGTATAGACCTTGATTAGGTCATCAACCTATTGGTCTACAAATGTACAAACTTAGACATATGGTAACACATTTGTCTCCGATCAGAGGATGCATGCCTATATCGTGAAAACATACAATATAGGACTTTGGTTATCTCGATCTCGTTACGTCAACTCTTTGACCTAACTTATCTAACACCTCCGAATCTCAATTCCTATACAGAGGACCTGTATCGAGAGGTCAATTAGATATCAGGCTTCATAGAGGATTGTCATCTCCTCCTCATGTTGGAGATCATCTTTTAATAATCATTTAAGGGTGCTTGATGAGTCCTTAATTTAACTCTTTAGATATTCATCCAAGCTCTAGCCTTTATGATTCAATAATTGAATCAACAGTTGTATGATTGCTAAGATGGCCATGTTTCATAATCCTAATTATACTAAGGGACCTATTATGCAAATTAGTTATTATTCATTTTAGATGTTGGAATGATATTTGCAGTATCATTTATTGCGTAATGGCTCGTTGTAGGCTCACATGTCCAATTATTAAAATACTAGAATATATTCTTCAGATTTAATAGTCATATACATGGATATTGATGCAATTTTTGCAACAATCGCTAATGGATAGATTGAATTCATATTTTCAATGGCAGAATCCTTAGTCTTAGATAATATCTCTATGACTTGGATATTAAAATACACCCATAGTTTATTTCTAAACGTTTGAGATAAACAAGAATTTTGGAATACACCGATCATAGGCAGTTATGATTGATGTATTTCAGATAGTAGTCGAACATCTAGTGGACTCTACTAAATCAAAAAAATAATGAATGGTTCATTAATATTTCTAGTACTGAAAATTAAACCTTTTAAAGATCACTACGAGGATGAAGATCATTTGATAATAATCTGGCATCAAGCCATGGACATGTGTCGATTGATAAGATCAACATACTTGTAAGAGATGAGATTTTGTAATATCTAAAATTTTATAACTTACATATTGTGAATATTGTATTCAAAAGTAGAAATTGTCCAATACACCCTTCTCTGAGAATGGTGTAAGATGTCAATTATTCAATATCTCATGCTTATTGTTGTATGCGGATCATCTATATCATGATAAACATTGATGATATGTGATATATGTTGGACATGCGAGCCCACGGTGAGCCATTATGCAATAAATGTTATTGCGAATATCATTCCCTGATCTGAAATGAAGAATGAATAATTTGCATAATAGGTCCCTTAGTACAATTAGGGTTATGTACCATGGCCATCTTGATCATCATACAACTGTTGATTCAACTATTGAATCATAGAGGTTGGTGCTTGGATGAATATCTAAAGGGTTAGATTGAGGACTCATCAAGCACCGCCAAATGATTGTTAAGAGATGATCTCCAGCTTGAGTAGTAGATGGCAATCTTTTTCTCATTTAGGCTGATATCTGATCGACCTCTTGATGCAGGTCCTCTGCATAAGAATAGAGATTTGGAGGTGTTAGATTAGTTAGTTCAAAGAGTTGACTTAACGAGATCGAGATAACCAAAGTCCTATATTGTATGCCGTCACAATACAGGTACGCATCCTCTGACCGGAGACAGATGTGTTACTATATGTTTGAGTATGTACATTTGGCAGACCAATCGGTTGATGACCTAACCAAGGTCTATACACGAGCGCGCTGGTGTGCATATACGGACATATGAGTAATACGATCTCTCAAAGGGATCATACAGGTTCAGTTACTGAACCGGAAGACATGAGCTCACTCATGAGATATTGGGAAGAATCAAATTCCATGCGCATGGTCATCTCGCTTTGGAAGCTTGACTGAATTTGTGGGTTTGATATATACTTTTGGAAAGTATATGATCAAGACCTAGATATGATATATGCTTTTGGAAAGTATATGATCGATACCGACTCCCAATGATCGAACGAGAAACTTACTGATAAAACCCTGAAGTAGACAGTGTAAAGTTGATCTAATACTTCGGGTTTAGTCTGAGTCTTCCAGTATGCAGGATGTATAGGTATTGGGAATACCTGAGGGTGATGTGATCATAAACGATTGTATAACCATGACGCTTCCATTCCTAGGGAGTGATGAAACGGTTCAGGATTTTAGTGACTCCTCTTAGTAGAGATGTAATCTGATCTTAGTCCAAATGTTGGACATTGAGCTAAATGTGATTCAAATGCAATGAGAAGATTAGATTTGCGGTCTTGATTTAATCAAGCATATATGGGAGGCCTGCGATCTGGATTTGAGATATGATCTCAATATCCATTTCACTATACGTGGAACAATACAATCGCCATGTCCTTATCTCCAAGTATCCGCGGAGAAAGCGCATTATCCTTGAAAGAGTTCATGGATAATTCTATCGTTGATATATGTATCCGAGATTTTGAAAATGGATAATTAAATGTGATTTAATTATCATGATTAATATGAATTTGATTCACATTATAGAGAGAGTTGTCCTAGATAATTAAATGTGATTTGATTATGAAAGATATAAATAATGTGAATGTGATTCATATTATTTGGGAACAAGAGAAAAAGAGATCCAAGATGATTAAATATGATTTAATTATCATGGATATGAATAATGTTGATAGCAATATCAAATTATTTATAATATATTATACATATGATTTATAATGTATTAGAGAGAGATAATTATAATTTATATTTGTTGATTAATTATTATGTGTATTGGATACACATTGCATAATTAATTGACAATGTAAATTATATGTTGTTTTGGGTTGTAAATGTGATTCACAATTTTTCAATGAGAAGATTGCAATATTCTCAAATATAATTGTGAATTATTTTTGAAAAAATCCCAACAAAAGTTGTTGGAAATAAATAATGAAGATATTCAAGGAGGCATGCAATCTCGTGGAAATCCTTGAGATTGCCCCACATGGAATGTGGTGGGCGGCACCCATGTCCTATTTGGAATGGGTGGCCGTCCACCTTGATAATATTATTGGACATGTGAGCCCACGGCGAGCCATTATGCAATAAATGTTATTGCAAATATCATTCCCTGATCTGAAATGAAGAATAAATAATTTGCATAATAGGTCCCTCTGTACAATTAGGGTTATGTACCATGGCTATCTTAATGATCATACAACTGTTGATTCAATTATTGAATCATAGAGGTTGGTGCTTGTATGAATATCTAAAGGGTTAGATTGAGGACTCATCAAGCACCGTCAAATGATTATTAAGAGATGATCTCCAGCCTGAGTAGGAGATGGCAATCCTTTCTCACATAGGCTGAAATCTGACCGACCTCTTGATGCAGGTCCTCTGCATAGGAATAGTGATTCGGAGGTGTCAGATTAGCTAGGTCAATGGGTTGACTTAATGAGATCGAGATAACCTAAGTCCAATGTTGAATGCTGTCACAGCATAGGCACGCATCCTCTGACCGGAGACAGTTGTGTTACTATATGTCTGAGCGTGTACATTTGGCAGACCAATAGGTTGATGACCTAACCAAGGTCTATACACCGGCGCGTTGGTGTGCATGTAAGGGCATATGAGTAATACGATCTCTCAAAGGGATCATACGGGTTCACTACTGAACTGGAAGACATGAGCTCACTCATGAGATATTGGGAAGAATCAAATTCCGTGCACGGTCGTCTCGCTTTGGAAGCTTGACTGAATTTGTAGGTTTGATATATACTTTTGGAAAGTATATGATCAAGACCTAGGTATGATATATGCTTTTGGAAAGTATATGATCGATACCAAATACCAATCATCAAATGAGAAACTTAGTGATCAAACCCTGAAGAAGACAATGTAAATTAGATCTTGATCTTCGGGTTGACTATGGGTCTTCCAGCATGCAGGATGTACAGGTATTGGGAATACCTGAGGGTGATGTGATCATAAACGATGGTATATCCATGACGCTTCCATTCCGAGGGAGTGATGAAACAGGTCTGGATTTTAGTGACTCCTTCCAGTAGAGAAGCAATCTGATCTTAGTCCAAGTGTTGGACATTGGTCTGAATGAGATTCAGATTCAATGAGAAGATTAGATTTGCGGTCTTGATTTAATCAAGCATCCGTGGAAGGTCCGTAAGATCTGGATTTGAGATGAGATCTCAACACCCAAGTCGCTATACGTGGAATAATACAATCGCCCTATCCTTATCTCCAAGTATCCGCGGAGAAAACACATTATTCTTGAAAGGGTTCAAGAATAATTCATTTGATGAAATGCATATCCAAGCAAGAAGGACTTGATGATTAAATGAGATTTAATGATCAAACATAATATGAATACGATTCATATTATTATCCAAGAAGAAAAACTTGATGATTAAATGAGATTTAATTATCAAGCATAATATGAATGTGATTCATATTATTATCCAAGATAATTAAATAGGATTTAATTATCAAGGATTAGAGAATTGGATAATACTATCCATGATATATGTGTATTATAAATATGATTTATAATATATATATATATATATAAGAGAGAATTTATGTAAATAGCATTTGTTAATAAATAGTGTGAATTGGATTCACATTTGTTAATTAATTGGAAATGCAATTTACAAATTAGATTGGGTTGTGAATATGATTCACATAATGTTCAATGGCATGATTGAAATATTCGCAAATTAATTTGGAATTAATTTGGTGAATAATTTTGTGATAATTGTTATTACAAAATTAATTAAGGAATAATAGGATAAAATAAAAAAGGTGGCAAAATAACCAAAATTCATAGGTGGCGTCACCTATGAATTATTCATAGGGGACGCCCCCTATAATCAAGGGTGGTTGGTTGACTCCCTTTTTGTTATCACATTATCTATTAATTAGTTAAATTAAATTATGTTGATAATGTTGCAACATATTTTAATTTAAATTAATGTTGTTGGTTCTTTAACCAACAACAATCATAGCCATTGATCTTACATAGACCAAGCCTAGCCGATGGATCTATGAGTCCAGGGATTGAGATCCAATGGATCCTAAACTAATATAAAAGGAGGGCTAAGGTAGCCTTCCATGGTACATGATTAAGAGTTGTACAAGGTTACAACTCTGTCTCTCTCATATTCTCGCCCTCTCTCTTTCTCTCCTCCTAAAGATGGTTGTCCATCTTGTGTTGAGAAAGGAGAGACTCTCGGCTTCTTCTTCGACGACTCGAGGATCTCCTTCTTCTTTGAAGTATCTTACTCTAAAGGAAGACGACGGATTTCGTTTGACGAAATCAGGGGATCCATTGTTTGGATCTTCATCGAGGATTGCGGGAAGGAACGTGACTCATCATCGCGCCCGCAAGTGCGTTCTTCGTGGATCGGACTTAAGACAGGAGGATCTCTACTTTGGGATCTCGCGATCACAACCACGCTTCAAGAGGTATTCCTTATACTTGGTGGTTTGATGAAACGATCCGAGAAGTGTTCTCGTGATGATGTGGTTTCATCTTTAATTTAAAAAAAAAATTAATTTTCGCTGCATCTAGCATCTAGTGCGACTAGTTGCTCCGATTGTATACGATGCGATCGACACGCTTCCGTGATGCGCTTAAGGATTCTCAATATCCTTCAAGTGGTATCAGAGCCATAGGTCGAATAAGGTTTTGGATATGATCCATAGACCTTAGATGATTTGGTTCTTGAAAGGGTTGCGAAATTTTTACTGCATTTCAATTTTTGCACCTCTGTCTAATTGATTTTTCGTTACTGTTTAAAATGTTTAAACATGAAATTTTTCAATTGGTTTTTGTTCTCCATTAAATAAGGAAACCATAGGACTTGAGTTTTCTAAATTTGGACTTCATTTGCTCAAGATATGGATTTTTGAATATGCCTATATTCACTGTTGCGGGAACTGCGGATTTATACGTGACTAATGATATAATTACGGTTTTAATCCGCCTCGACATGCGTGAATTATCACTTGTATTATTTACTAAATCAAATAGGCAATCTTACGAAAACTGAGTTTGCATTTTTTGAATTTAAAATGATCAAGATAAGTTAAATTTAGTGATTGGGGGTCACTGTTGGAAATTGACATGTTGGATCATGAATCTTGTGATAAGTCATTCAATTATCATGATGAAAATTAATTGTTAATTTTCTGGAATAATTAGTGATAAATATTTGTGAAATATTTAAAGAGATGATTATTTCATTGAATGACATTTGCCCAAACCACAATGATTAGATAATTGATCTTGATCATTGGTTCATCAACAAACATTGATTTCCTGAAAACCTTAGTTTATCCTACAATAGTTGTAGGACAACATTTACATGAAAAACCCTCTTGCTTGAATAGGATTGGGAATTTGTCTAGCAAATATCCTTATAATATAATCAAAAATGTTTTGATGTATATTATATGGTATAATTTCGTTGAAAAACCGATGAGCCTCTCAAAGTACATGATGATCTATCTGGTATTATCCTTTCCCGAGGCGGATATGATGCCTAGTCGGAGAGCATTGTGGTCGCGGGTTGCAACGTATGTGGTCCATCCCACACTCGTCGATACTGGCCATGACAGTCGCTAGGGATTGTATAATGCCGGAGAAAGTCAATGTGTATTTTTCTAATTATTAAAATTCGAATAATACGTACTTTGAGATAATACCTACTATTCAAGTAAAAGACATGTTTGTTGATTGATGATTAATTTAATGTGATTAAATTAATTATATCCAATAAACACTCTATTATGAATAGATGTGTATTTCCCTTGGAAGAATTAATTATGTGAATATGATTCACGGTAATTAATTACAATTTGAATATGAGGTGGAGGATCACGTAAGTGACATCCATGGTCTCCCGTCAAGGCAAAGGATTCCGTCGCCAGTTGTTGTGTATAGGAGACGTCTGTCCGAAGTGACAGATCCTGTACATAATTTAATTGGATCGGGTTCTTTGCTTCTCGAAAGAGTAAGGCCGTATACGTAGTGACCCCAATATCGGGTCCTCATATTATTGGGGTGATATTGGATTGCGCATAGCGAGTTCTAATCCTGTTGACGGTTGGTTCAATTAGCAACGGGTCAACATCATCTTAGGGGTGGTGGGCCCGGGTGTTAAAGATCGAATTGGGAATGCAAGTTGGACTTGCAAGGCGGAATGAGTTCCCGCTTCTTTTTATCAGAGTCGTAAGTTCTCATATTATTGGGATGCAACAAAGAAAGGAAAGGAGATCCCAGATCTTGCTAGAGATATAATGGTAAGTATATCTCTTACATTGAAAGTGATTGAGGGAATGAACTTTCAGTGTTGACAAGGCAAGACAACTTTGATATAAAAATTCCTAAATCAAAGTAAAACATGTATATATAATATATATACCCTTATGCAAATTTCTTATTTCAGATATTCTTCATTAAACCCACTCAATGTTATACTCAATGATAACCAGTAAAAATATCATGGATTGGACTCATGATCCAGATATTGCACTTGCAATTGGACACATAATGTATGTGGTTGCAATGTGCAAGTTTCCTCAACATAATGAGGAATTACAAATATATAAGACAATAAGACATCACCTTAGGGTTTGTATGTCTCTATAGTCTTGATCTTTCATCGAGTGTACTTTGGAAGTAACACGTCGATGGTGATCGTAATTGTCGAATAATCCTTATAAAATAAAAGAAGATATTTTGGCATACATATGTGCTATAGACATTTAATCATGAATGACATGGTTCTCTCCATTATGCAAAATGGTGGCTCGAAAGAGATGATGTATTCAAAATGTTTGAATACCTACCTGAACCTAAGTCCCTAAGAGTTAAGATGTATGTAGATATGGTGAGTGTCATCATTCTACTGTTTATACTCTAGTCATTCATGAAGCTTCAGGATATTCATATTGTATGAATTTAATGAAGCATGTATAAATGTTGAAATGCTCTTGTATTGAAATCTTTTGAGTTCAACATAAGAGATTCTTTGTCTTGAACAATGGTTGTTTATAGATGAAGAGAGCGCAGTGGAAGCATGGGTCGGACCCGAGTAAGAAGGAAAATCAAAGAGTTGACCTACTTCTGTGACTTCCATATCACATCCGAAGAGTTGGATGAATGCCAATACTGCAATAAGTTGATGTGTTGATAGTATGACTATCAAGTCTATCTAAAATCCTTAGTGAAGGACTCAGATAGAGCATCAGAATAATCTACATATAATCATTGACTCTGACTTTCTTATTTCATAAGATAAAGTCTGACAATTGTATCCCAATCTTCTAATGACATTTGCAATTGGTTGCATATATATTAGAAGATTAGAAATTTGATATTAAGGTTTAGTGGTCATCTATATGGATATTGCTGTAATGTTGCAGGAATCTCTGTTGGATAGATAGACTTCATATTCTCAGTGGGAGAGCCCTTAGTCTTAGAGAATGTCTCTATGACCTAGATATTAGAATACCCTCATTGTTTGTTTCTAAATGTTGGAAATAAACATGAATTCTGAGATATAACTATCATAAAGAGTTATGATGGAAATATTTCAGATAGTAATCTAATATCTAGTGGACTCCACAAAAATTAGAAAATTAATGAATGGTTTAGTAAGATTTCTAATACTGAAAATCAAACCTTATAAGATCAATAGAAGGATGAAGATCATTTGACAATAATCTGGCATCAAGTCTTGGACATATGTCTATTGATATGATCAATAGACTAGTAAGAGATGAAACTTTAGAATGTCTAAAAATTTCAAATCTTACATACTTGTGAATATTGTATTCAAAGTAAAATGTCCAATACACCCTTCTCTGGGAAAGGTGTAAGATGTCAAGGTATTCAAGATCTCATACATATTGATGTATGTAAATCATCTATATCATAGTAAACATTATAGATATGTGATATCTATTAATGATTATGTATAATATGAGATTTCTTCTCTTCACCTGAGAAACCTTTGAAATGTTCAAAGATCTCACAATTTGGTTTAGAACCAAAGTTTGAAGAAAGATGAAATGAATTTGATCTAACCTAGGTAGCTTGTACCTGTTAGATTAAATTTAAAGAATACCTTATGAAGATATGAATATCATTTCTATCTCACTCCTCCTGATAAACCTGAACTCAATGGAGTTATAGGAGATACAATTGGATCATGTGTGACATGATTTGATCAATGATGAATTTTAGCATAATTATCCCTTAGTTTCCAGGTGTATATGTGTAGTATAGACTACAATATATATCCTTAATAAGATTCCATGCAAGTAAGCTGGAATTAAGCACTAGAGAGTGCAACTTTATTAGGAAAATAAAGGATGGTATTGGATACCTACTTTATGACCTTGAGATTCTTAAAAGATCTCATCTCTGAGAATGTGATTCTTAGAGGATGACTCTCTTGAGAATCAAGATGAAAATGAAGTGTAGGAACTCATTTAATCTCGAGAAGATAATGAGGCACCTACGATCGGAAACTAAAAGGATAATTAAAGATGAAACACTTATACCTCTTCAAATGAGTTTGAGGATGTATTCCATGTGTCAGTTAAGTCTGAGAGTGATCGGACTTCATATGATGAAGCTCCTAAGGATCATGTCATGGAAAGATGGATATTAGCAATAAAGTCTAAAGTAGACTTCATATACAAGTGTTGTATATGGACCCTCGAGGATCCACCTATGAGGGTTAGACCCATTAAGGTGTAAATGGATCTTCAAGAGAAGAGGGAACCTGATGAGAAGGTAGAGACCTTCAAAGCTCGGTTCGTAGCCATAAGCTACACACCGGAAGAGAAGACATTGCTTGCAATGAGACTTGCTCTTCGGTAACCATGCTTAAAACCATCAGAATATTGCTAACCTTAGCTACACAACTTGACTATTGCATCTTCAAGATGTAAGTCAAGATTGCATTCCTCTAAGAATACCTCTCTGAGGATATTCACATGAAGTAGCCCCAGGGCTTCATGATCGGGGAAAGCGAGGTGTGCAAGCTAAAGAAACTCCATCTGTGGACTCAAATAAGCTTCTTGTTGTTGGAACATCAGATTTGATGAAATCATAAGTGTTATGATTCCAGATAGATGATGTACCATGTGAAGCTTAGTGGGAGTGCCATTGTGATCATCGTGCTAAATATAGATAATATCCTAATAATTTGGAATGATATAAGGATGATAATAAGTGTTTTATAGACTGGCTATACCATACCTTGAGATATGATCTCAAGAATACCTCTTACATCTTAATTCTGAAGGTGTTCAGAAGAAAAGAAAAGAAGGTATTGGGACTGTCACATTTGTATTATACCTTGGACATATTCCATTCTTGGAAATTCCAAGAAAGGCTTCCTTCCCTTGAGATTTGGTACTGACCTATCTAAAGGGATAGCACCTCAAGGAGTTGAGGAAGTGAATGCTAGAACTGCTTGCACGTGTGCATCAGTTACGAGAAGCTATGCGTATGCTAAATGTGTACAAAAGCCAGATATCTGCTATGCAGTGGGAGTAGTAAAGTGTTTCTAATCCTACTATGGAGAGAAAATACTTGATTGCAGTAATAACAATATCTTTAAAGATGACAAGGCTTTAGAGATAGTGATTTCTAAGTCTTATCTTCAAAAGCTTGATACTTTATAGAGATCTAAAAGGTCTTAACTGTGTATACCTTAAGAGATAGTGATATCCCGGAATAAGGGTATTCTGATAAGGATTATGGAAATACTGGTTATAATAGCTAATGAGCAATAGTGTCAAGGACATAATAGCTGCTTTGACTAGATTGAGTATTGGTTGCATTAGATGCAACATTCGCATTGGATGCAAGCACTGTTACCTAGGGATATGCAAGTGCCGTAAAAGGACTTGACATACTCTTTTGGGAACAGAGTGACTGATCAGCTTACCTAGCTATTTCTAAATAGCCTATGATTGTCACATGAGTGTGGGTTTAAATGATTAGCCCATTAATGGCTCTTTGGGCTAGTGGGAGATTGTTGTACATGTGAAACCACGGCGAGCCATTATGCAATAAATATTATTGCAAATATCATTCCCTGATCTGAAATGAATAATAAATAATTTGCATAATAGGTCCCTCTGTACAATTAGGGTCATGTACCATGGCTATCTTAATAATCATACAACTGTTGATTCAATGATTGAATCATAGAGGTTGGTGCTTGGATGAATATCTAAAGGGTTAGATTGAGGACTCATCAAGCACCGTCAAATGATTATTAAGAGATGATCTCCAGCCTGAGTAGGAGATGGCAATCCTTTCTCACATAGGCTGATATCTGACCGACCTCTTGATGCAGGTCCTCTGCATAGGAATAGTGATTCGGAGGTGTCAGATTAGCTAGGTCAATGGGTTGACTTAACGAGATCGAGATAACCTAAGTCCTATGTTGAATGCTGTCACACCATAGGCACGCATCCTCTGATTGGAGACAGATGTGTTACTATATGTCTGAGGGTGTACATTTGGCAGACCAATAGGTTGATGACCAAACCAAGGTCTATACACCGGCGCGCTGGTGTGCATGTAAGGGCATATGAGTAATACGATCTCTCAAAGGGATCATACAGGTTCACTACTGAACCGGAAGACATGAGATCACTCATGAGATATTGGGAAGAATCAAATTCCGTGCACGGTCGTCTCGCTTTGGAAGCTTCACTGAATTTGTAGGTTTGATATATAATTTTGGAAAGTATATGATCAAGACCTAGGTATGATATATGCTTTTGGAAAGTATATGATCGATACCAAATACCAATGATCAAATGAGAAACTTAGTGATCAAACCCTGAAGAAGACAGTGTAAAATAGATCTTGATCTTCGGGTTGACTATGGGTCTTCCAGTATGCAGGATGTACAGGTATTGAGAATACCTGAGGGTGATGTGATCATAAATGATTGTATATCCATGACGCTTCCATTCCGAGGGAGGGATGAAACAGGTCTGGATTTTAGTGACTCCTTCTAGTAGAGAAGCAATCTGATCATAGTCCAAGTGTTGGACATTGGTCTGAATGAGATTCAGATTCAATGAGAAGATTAGATTTGCGGTCTTGATTTAATCAAGCATCTGTGGAAGGTCCGTAAGATCTGGATTTGAGATGAGATCTCAACATCCAAGTCGCTATACGTGGAATAATACAATCGCCCTGTCCTTATCTCCAACTATCCGTGGAGAAAGCACATTATTCTTGAAAGGGTTCAAGAATAATTCATTTGATGAAATGCATATCCAAGCAAGAAGGACTTGATGATTAAATGAGATTTAATTATAAAAAATAATATGAATATGATTCATATTATTATCCAAGAAGAAAAACTTGATGTTAAATGAGATTTAATAATCAAGCATAATATGAATATGATTCATATTATTATCCAAGATAATTAAATAGGATTTAATTATCGAGGATTAGAGAATGTGGATAATACTATCCATGATATATGTGTATTATAAATATGATTTATAATATATATATAAGAGAGAATTTATGTAAATAGCATTTGTTAATTAAAAGTGTGAATTGGATTCACATTTGTTAATTAATTGGAAATGCAATTTACAAATTAGTTTGGGTTGTGAATATGATTCACATAATGTTCAATGGCATGATTGAAATATTCACAAATTAATTTGGAATTAATTTGATGAATAATTTTGTGATAATTGTTATTACAAAATTAATTAAGGAATAATAAGATAAAATAAAAAAGGAGGCAAAATAACCACCAAATTCATAGGTGGCGTCACCTATGAATTTTTCATAGGGGACGCCCCCTACAATCAAGGGTGGTTGGTTGACTCCCTTTTTGTTATCATATTATCTCTTAATTAGTTAAATAAAATTATGTTGATAATGTTGCAACATATTTTAATTTAAATTAATGTTGTTGGTTCTTTAACCAACAACAATCATAGTCATTGATCTTACATAGACCAAGCCAAGCCGTTGGATCTATGAGTCCATGGATTGAGATCCAATGGATCCTAAACTAATATAAAAGGAGGGCTAGGGTAGCCTTCCATGGTACATGATTAAGAGTTGTACAAGGTTACAACTCTCTCTCTCTCTCATATTCTCGCCCTCTCTCTTTCTCTCCTCCAAAAGATGGTCGTCCATCTTGTGTTGAGAAAGGAGAGACTCTCGGCTTCTTCTTCGACGACTCGAGGATCTCCTTCTTCTTTGGAGTTTCTTACTCTAAAGGAAGACGACGGATTTCGTTTGACGAAATCAGGGGATCCATTGCTTGGATCTTCATCGAGGATTGCGGGGAGGAACGTGACTCATCATCGTGCCCGCAAGTGCGTTCTTCGTGGATCGGACTAAAGACAGGAGGATCTCTACTGTGGGATCTCACGATCACAACCACGCTTCAAGAGGTATTCCTTATACTTGGTGGTTTGATGAAACGATCCGAGAAGTGTTCTCGTGATGATGTGGTTTCATCTTTAATTTAAAAAAAAATTAATTTCCGCTGCATCTAGCATCTAGTGCGACTAGTTGCTCCGATTGCTTACGATGCGATCGACACGCTTCCGTGATGCGCTTAAGGATTCTCAATATCCTTCAAATATATGGGAGATTTGATCTCCATGCATATTCTCTCCTTATTTATTGATGTAATTTAGGATTGATTTATATTTGATTTTGTCAAATATATTTAAATCTAAATTAGATCATAATTTGTTGGTTTTACCAACAACAATCTTGACCATTGGATTGACATAAATCAATCTCATCCATTGATTTTATATGTCCCATGGATTGAGATCCATGGATCCCAAAATCCTATAGAAGGAGAGGCACCTTATTGCTCTTCTTTACCTATAATGCTTGAGAAGCATATCTCTCTCTCTTTCTCTTCACATGCCTACTCTCTTCTTCTCTCATGGTCGTCCATCATGGATGCCATGGAGAGAGTCTCCATTGCCGCAGCATCGTCGTTATGCTGCCCGATGGTTTGCTCGTGCAACTCCGTCTACTTCGGCGTGCCCTGCTCGTGAAGAAGACGTCGGATCTCGTGTGTCGAGATTAGGAGATCTGCCGCTTGAATCATCAACATGGATTGTGAGAAGCACGCGGTTCATCCCCGCGTTCGCAAGCGTCTCCTCCGTCGGATCGGACTTGAGACAGGAGGTCTCTTCGTTTAGAGACTCGATCGCAACCACGCTTCAAGAGGTAACCCTAATACTTGTTTGTGGTTTAAACGAAACGATCTGAGAAATGTTCTTGGATAATGTGGTTTCGTCGCATGAAAAAATTTTAATTTCCGCTGCATAGAACAACTAGTGCAACTAGTCGTTCTTCGTCGTATTCGATACGACGCTCACGCTTCCGTGATGCACTTGAGGATTAAACCATATCCTTCAAGTGGTTTTAGAGGCATTGGTCGGTGGTTTTGGATACGATCCATAAACCGAGGACAACTTGGGTTCATTAGGGTTTGCGAAAGTTTTCTTGCATTTCATTTTCGCATCTCTATTTTGAGATTATTTTAGGTACTGTTTAAATTATTTAAACACGAAAATAATAATTGGATTTTATTCCCATTAAATAAGGAAACCGTAGGATCTGAGTTTACGTGATTTCGATTTCGTTTGCTCAAGATATGCTCATTTTAGTGAACATGTATCCACTGTTTCAGGGACTGCGGATCATAACGTAATTAAAATGTTAATTGCCGATTTGAAACGCCTTGAAATGCATGCAAATCACTTACTATTGTAAATAAAATTAGCAAACTTTATGAACTTACTTTGTTCAATTTATATTTAAATTGATTGAGATATGGTATATTTAGTAAGTGAGGGTCACTGTTGGAAATACTTTCCTAATCAAGAACCTAGTGATTGTCATTTAATCAATTAGTGAAATTAAATTGTTTAATTTCCTGGAATAATTGTGCATAAATATTTGTGAAATATTTTTTGACAATTATTTCATTAAATGACATTGCCTTAACCAATATTTGATTAGATGTGATCTAGATCATTAATTGGTTAGATGATCTACATTCCAACAAACAAGTTGCTTGAATAGGACTTGGGATTTGTTTAGCAAATCTCATTATATTGTTAATCAATATTGTTTTGATAATTATTATATGGTATAATTTCGGTTGAAGAAACGATGATCATCTCAAGTACAAAGTGATCTATTTTGTATTATCCTTTCCCGAGGTGGATATGGTGTCTAGTCGGAAAGCATTGGGGTTGCGGGTTGCAACGTATGTGGTCCGTCCCACTCTCGTCGGTACTGGCCATGACAGCGGGTAGGGTTAGTATAATGCTTAAGAAATCATGATGTATTTCTAATTATTAAAATTCAAAATAATACGTATTTGATATAATACCATAATTCAAGTAACTACTAAGAATGTTTGTTGATATTAATTAGATCATTAATTTAATATGATTAGATTAATTGGAATCCAGTTAAAATTAATTCACTCTATTAATTATAGAGATGTTATTTACCTTGGAAGAATTAATCATAATGAATATGATTCGTAGCGATTAATTAGAATTTGAATATGATATGGAGGATCACATATGTGACATCCATGGTCTCCCGTCAAGGATAAGGGTTCCGTCGCTAGGGATTGTATGTAGGAGACGCATGTCCGAAGTGACAGCTCCTGTATGCAAGCACATCCGGATCGAGCTCTTTGCTTCTCAAAAGAGTAAGGTCGTATACGTAGTGACCCCTACATCAGATCCTCATATTATTGGGGCGATATTGGATTGCGTATAGCGAGTACTATTCCTGTTGACGGTTGGTTCAATTAATGACGGGTCAACATCGCCTTAGGGGTGGTGGCCCCGGATGTTAAAGACCGAATTGAGAATGAAAGTTGGACTTGCAAGGCAGAATGTGTTCCCGCTTCTTTTTATCGGAGTTGCAGATTCTCATATTATTGGGATGCAACAAAGATAAGGAAGGAGATCCCAGATCTTGTTTGAGATATAATGGTAAGTATATCTCTTACGTTGAAAGTGGTTAAGGGAATGAACTTTCAGTGTTGACAAGACAAGCCAACTTTGATATAAAAATTCCTAAATCAGAGTAAAATATGTATATATATATAAAGAGAATAATGGGGCTGCCCCTTGCGGGCAGCCAAGAATGGCTACCCCCGCGCCGTTTCGGCGTGTTTTTTTATTTTTTTTTGAAAAATCTCGCCGTGTAAATTCATCCCTATATCCCTCCTATATGTCATTCGAATTTCGTCAGAAACAGAGGCTCCTACGGCCTCCATCGAGATGGTGTCGATTTAAAAAATCCTGTTACCGTTAAAAAATGTCTGTCTCGATGGAGGCCGTAGGAGCCTCTGTTTCTGACGAAATTCGAATGACATATAGGAGGGATATAGGGATGAATATACATGGCGATATTTTTCAAAAAAAATAAAAAACGCGCCGAAACGGCGCGGGGGCAGCCATCTTGGCTGCCCGCAAGGGGCAGCCCCATTAATCTCATATATAAATATATATACACTTATGCAAAATTCTAATTTCATATAATCCTTCATTAAAACCCACTCAATGATATACTCAATAATAACCAGTAGAATATCAAGGATTGGACTCATGATCCAGATAGTGTACTTGCAGTTGGACACATAATGTATGTGGTTGCAATATGTAAGTTTCCTCACAATATTGAGGAATGACAATTAAATAGATAATAGGACTACAACCATAGGGTTTGTATGTCTCTATAATCTTGATCTCTCATCGGATGTACTTTAGAAGTGACATGTCGATGATAATCGCAATTGTCAATTAATCCTTATAAAATCTAATAAGATATTCTGGCATACATATGTGCTCTTGACATTTATCATGTATGACATGGTTCACTGCATCATGCAGAATGGTAGCTCTATAAGAGATGATGTATTCAAAATGTTTGAATACCTACCTAAACCAATGTTTCAAGAGTCTTAGATAGATGTAGATACGATGAGTGTCATCATTCTTGGAGGATATTGAGAATCCTCAAGCGCATCACGGAAGCGTGTTGATCGTATCGAATACGATCGGAGCAACTAGTCGTACTAGATGCTAGATGCAGCGGAAATTAAAATTTTTTAACATAATGATGAAACCACATGATCACGAGAACACTTCTCGGATCGTTTCATCAAACCACAAAGTACAAGAAATACCTCTTGAAGCGTGGTTGTAATCGCGAGATCCCAAAGTAGAGATCCTCCTATCTTGAGTCCGACCCACGGAGAATGCGCTTGCGGGCACGATGATGAGTCGCGTCCTTCCCGCAATCCTTGATGAAGATCCAAGCGTCGAAGGCGAAGCAAGATCCTCTCTTCTTCAATGATCAAAGTGGACGGCCACTTGGAAATTGAGAGAGAGAGACCTTACACGAAAATTAGAGAGAGAGAGAGAGAAGTTGTCTTTCACAACTCTAGATAATGTACCATGGAGAGGCTACCCTAGCCCTCCTTATATACTAGTTTAGGATCCAATGGATCTCAATCCATGGGACTCATGGATCCAAGGGATATGCTTGGTCCATGATAAATCAATGGCTAGGATTTGTTGTTCAATAACAACAATTTAAAGTTAATTAATCAAGAGATAATATAACAAATGAAGTGGAGTTAACCAACCCCTAAAAAGGGGGGGGCGTCACCCATGAACTCTTCATGGGTGACGCCACCCATGAGGGTGGTTGTTTTCTCCATTTTATTTATTATATTATTCCTCAATTAATTACAATAAATATCCACCAAAATAATTCCAAAATTAATTTGTGAATATTTCAATCTTGCCATTGAGAATTATGTGAATCATATTCACAACCCAAACTGGTTAGTAAATTGCATTTCCAATTAATTAACAAATGTGAATCCAATTCACATTATTAATTAACAAATGCTATTTACATAAATTCTCTCTCTTATATATATGTATATTATAAATCATATTTATAAATACATATATCATGGATAGTGCTATCCACATTCTCTTAATCCTTGATAATCAAATCTTATTTAATTATATTAGATAATCATTTTCACAATATGAATCATATTCATATTTAAGCTTGATGATTAAATCACATTTAATCATCAAGTCCTTGCTTGGATATTTCATCAATAGAATTACTCTTGAACCCTTTCAAGAATAATGTGCTTTCTCCGCAGATACTTGGAGACAAGGATAGGGCGATTGTATTATTCCACGTATAGTGACTTGGATGTTGAGATCTCATCTCAAATTCAGATCTTACGGACCTCTCACAGATGCTTGATTAAATCAAGGCCGCAAATCCAATCTTCTCATTGAATCTGAATCCCATTCAGATCAATGTCCAACACTTGGACTAAGATCGGATTGCTTCTCTACTGAAAGGAGTCACTAAAATCCAGACCTGTTTCATCACTCCCTCGGAATGGAAGCGTCATGGATATACAATCGTTTATGATCACATCACCCTTCAGGTATTCCCAATACCTGTACATCCTGCATACTAGAAGACCCATGATCAACCCGAAGATCAAGATCATTTTATACTGTCTTCTTCAGGGTTTAATCATTAAGTTTCTCAATCTTGGTCATTGGGATTTGGTATCGATCATATGCTTTCCCAAAGCATATATCATACCTTCAAATTCATGTCATGCTTCCAAAGCACGACGACCATGCATGGAATTTGATCGGTCCCAATACCTCATGAGTGAGCTCATGTCTTCCGGTTCACAAGTGAACCTGTATGATCCCTTTGAGAGATCATATTGCTCATATACCCTTATATGCACACCAGCTCGCCAGTGTATAGACCTTGGTTAGGTCATCAACCTATTGGTCTGCCAAATGTACATACTTAGATATATAGCAATATATCTGTCTCCGGTCAGAGGATGCATGCCTATGCTGTGACAGCATTCAATATAGGACTTAAGTTATCTCGATCTCGTTAGGTCAACCCATTGACCTAACTAATCTGACACCTCCGAATCACTATTCCCATGCAGAGGACCTGCATCAAGAGGTCGGTCAGATATCAGCCTATGTGAGAAAGGATTGCCATCTCCTACTCAGGCTGGAGATCTCCACTTGACAATCATTTGACGGTGTTTGATGAGTCCTCCATCTAACTCCTTAGATGTTCATCCAAACACCAGCCTCTATGATTCATTTAATGAAACAACAGCTATATGATCATCAAGCTGGCCATGGTACATAACCCTAATTGTACAGAGGGACCTTATAGTGCATTCATTCATATAATTTCAGAAAGGGAGTGAAACATCAATAACTTTTATTGATAAACTTTAAATATTACAATAACATTTATTGTAAGAATGGTTCGCCCAGGGCTCACAAGTCTAACAATTCTACTGTATATACTCTAGTCATTCATGAAGCTTCGTAATTGTATAAATTTAATGAAGCATGTATAAATGTTGAAATGATCTTACATTGAATTCTTTTGAATTTAACGTAAGAGATCCTTAGTCTTAAGCAATGGTTGCTCATAGATAAAGGGAGCGTAGTGGAAGCATGGGTTGGACCCAAGTAAGAAGTATAGTCAAAGAGTTGACTGTACCTTTGTGACATCCATATGACATCCAAAGAGTTGGATGAATATCAATACTACAATAAATTGATGTGTTGATAGTACAACTATCAAGTTTGTCTAGAATCCTTAGAGAAGGACTCGGATGGAGCATCAGAATAATCTACATAAATCATTGATATTGACTTACTTATTGAATAAGATAAAGTCTAATAATTGTATCTCAATCTTCTAACAACACTTGCAAGGGGTTGCATATGTTTTAGAAGACTGAAAAATTTTATCTTAAGGTTTATAGTTATCCACATGGACATTGATGCAATTGTTGAAACAATCTCTGTTGGATTGATAGACTTGTTGATTTCAGTGAGAGCCCTTAGTCATAGAGAATGTCTCTATGATCCAGATATTAGAATACACTATTGTTTATTTCTAATGTTGGAGATAAACATGAATTCTGGAATTTATCTATCATAAAGAGTTATGATGGATATATATTTCAAAGTAATCTAACATCTAGTGGACTTTACTAAATTAGAAATTAATGAATGGTTCATTAAGATTTCTAATACTGAAAATTACAACCTTTATAAGATCAATTGGAGGATGATGATCATTTGACAATGATATGGCATCAAGTTTTGAACATATGTCTGTTGATGAGATCAATGGACAAGTGAGATATGAAACTTTAGATTGTCTAAAGGTTCAAATCTTACATACTTGTGAATATTGTATTCAAAAGTAAAAATGTCCAATACACCCTTCCTTGGGAAAGGTGTAAGATGTCAAGGTATTTAGGATCTCATACATATTGATGTATGTGGATCATCTATATCATAGTAAACATTATGGATATGTGATATCTGTTGATGATTATGTATGATATGAGATTTCTTCTCTTCACCTGAAGAAACCTTTGAAATGTTCAAAGATTTCATAATTTTGGTTTAGAACCAAAGTTTGAAGGGAGATAAAATGAATTTAATCTAATCTAGGTTGCAAGTACCTGCTAGATAAATTTGAAGAATACCTTATGGTGATACGAATATCCTATCTCAATCCTCCTGATACACCATGACTCAATAGAGTTATTTGAGATAATGTATTTCAAAATTGGATCATGTGTGACGATCTTATCAATAATGAATTTTAGCATAATTATCCCTTAGTTTCCAGGTATATATATGTAGTAGAGACTACATTATATATATCCTTAATAAGATTCCATGCAAATAAATTGGAATCGAGCACTAGAGAGTGATACTTCATTAGGAAAATAAAGGATGGTATTGGATACCTACTTTATGACCTTGAGATTCTTAAAATATCTCATCTCTGAGAATGTGATTCTTAGAGGTTGAGACTCTTGAGAATCAAGATGAAAATGAAGTATAGGAACTCAGTTAATCTTGAGAAGATAACGAGGCTCCTGAAATTGGAAACTAAAAGGACAATTAAAGATGAAACACTAATACCTCTTCAAATGAGTTTGAGGATGGATTCCATGTGTCAAAGAAATCTGACAATGATCGGATTTCATGTGATGAAATTCATGAGGATCATAACATGGAAAGATGGATGTTAGCAATAAAGTCTAAAGTAGACTTCATATACAAGTGTTGTATATGGACCCTCGAGGATCCACCTATATGGGTAAGACCCATTAAGGTTTAAATGGATCTTCAATAGAAAGAGGAAACCTGATGAAAAGGTAGAGACCTTCAAAGCACGGTTCGGAGCCATGATGCACACCGAAGAGAAGACATCGCTTGTGATGAGACTTGCTCTCCAGTGACCTTGCTTTAACCCATCAGAATATTGCTAACCATAACTACACTCAAATAAGCTTCTTGTAGTTGGAACATAAGATTTGATGAAATTTTAAATGTTATGATTTCAGATAGAATCTTGATGAACCATTTGAAGCTTAGTGGGAGTTAATGAAGGCACATCTCATCATCTTTATTCTATCATTTTGGCATCAAAAACCCTAGCAAATGCGTGTAAATACCCTTAAATCCATCATCTTAGCATTCATGCATGTGCATCCAAATAGTGTATAAAATACTGTAATTAAAGCCAAAATTATAGAATAAATAAAATAAAAAGAATAAAATATTGTAAATATTTTATGACCCGAAACCCCGAGACCTAGGCATCATGATGAATAGGTCGACAAGGATTAAAGTAGGGGGGAGATAAGGGTCAAATACAATACACATTCCTTCATCCTTTATTCATTTTGGGACCTATTTTTGGTTCCACCTTTTATACCTCAAATAAAGAAACTTTGTACATGAAAGTTGTAGATAACTTAATAAATAAAAATACAAAATTGAATTCATTGAAAAATAATGTATAGATAAAAAGTTGTGGTCCGAACAAGATTCAAGAACTCCAACTTCCCAGACCTATATCTTGTAAATAAAAACTCGAAATGTACCAAACTCACTTTAATTGTATATAGCATAAAATACTCTATTTAATGGAGGTGGTTTCGTATTTTTCGGAGTTACGGTTTGAAAGTTGAGTTTTGAACCCTTGTAGTATACTTGTACAGATTAAAATATTCAATTTATTATTTATTCATTATTTTTGTATTTTTATATTTTTATAATTATGTAAATATTACTTAATAAATATTTTTGCATTAAAATAAGAAGAAAAACCCAAAAGAAACATACAATAAAAATACTTATAAATATAATACATAGGTATAGGACCTATATTTATACCTATACAATACATACATTTATTTTATTAAATATACAAAATAATTCATAAAAATAAAATAAAAATATAATTAAGTGTATAAAAGTATTTTATAATTTTATAAAATGCTAAATAAAAATAAACAAATTAAAATCACAAAATAAAAATAAAAGAATAAAATATATAGATATTATACCTATAAAGGGTATAAAGTTAAACTTGTAAAAACATATTCCATAAAAATAATTAAAAATCAGAATAAAATACTACATAAAATAATAAATATTTTTTATTTAATAACCTAAATCTAATTCGACCATTTTCTATTTTTAAATAGATTAATAAATCATTTTTTAGGGTTTTTCCCGGTTGGTCCACGTGGACCAACCAGGAGGGCCTGAGAGTTGACTTCGGTCAACTCTCTGACCCGCCCCATGAGGTTTGTCAGAGGTGCATTTTGTCATCTTTTCGCCCATTTTTCTAGGTCAAACCATTACCCTTCTCGTGTCGCACTGTCTTTAAGAGTTGTTCCTCAGTCTATGGTGATCCACGCCCAAGGTTTACCTTGGACTTTGGATCACTGTAGCGGGTGATGCGTCTGGATCTTTGAGCCATGTCAGTCAACCAATAAAAGGGATGCACAACTTCATTTTCAAATTTGAACCCCATTTTGGATCTAACCTTTCCACCTCTGTGTGTTCTTGGTTGGCTGGTGGTGACAGCACCTAGTCACCGTCATCAAGGAGGAGTTTGGGCGAGGATCTAGGCATTCCACCTACCTCCGGTAATCTTCCCGTTGAGGTACACTCTCCCTCACCCTTCCTGGGTTTGAGGACGTTTATTTCCCTAGCGTTCTTCAACTTTTCATCCACTGTAGTCTTAGCTTCACGTCGCCACCATTATCATCGACTTTTGCCAATCAAATCGCTCAATCGATAGTTCATTGGAACTACTTCCAGCCAACATAGCATTCACACTATCTTCACCATTACCCCCCACCATTCGCTTCGCAAACCATCGAGGCAATTTGCCCTCGACGGAGTCACTGTTCCTTGCAGGTTATTAGAGTGCGAAAGAGCACCTACGGTCAATTTTGACCTTGTCGGAGATACCTGGGCCCCTCCTCCTTCTCCGACGTCGCGGAGGAGCCCTGGTATTTGCCGCCGTGTTTTGAGGCCCCAGGCGTGGAGAGGAACCTCGTAGGACCTTGATGGGCCATTTTGAAGCGTAAAAGAACGTCGGAGAGAGGCACTACCACCGGAGGAAGGTCGCCACGGCGGACCTTCTTCCCTGTTCTTTCTCCACCCGCCTCTGCCGTCTGATCAGGAGCCTTTGCCCAGGCATAACAGGAGCCATCCGATCAAACGCACCTGAGCCGCCCGATCATCGTCACTCCATATAATCTCAGCCGTTGCAGCTGAACCGTCATCGTGCGTCGAGGGTGCGCCACGCGTCTAATGAACGGTCCACAGCCGTTCGATCTCGCCTAGCATGGGAATTTTGCAATTATACCCGCGCCCCTTTTGTAAATTTTCTTTTAGTCTCGAAACTTTAATTAGCCATTTAAAGTTTTTTTGTAATATTTATAAATAGGCCCTTGAACTTTTACTAATTGCAAAGAGGTCCTGGCCACGTCACCTCACGTGACTAATTCACGTGAGGCGCTGGTATTTTGCACGGACCCCTCTCTGGGTTTGTTTATTTCGTCTAGGTCCAGCAAATTTTGTAGTACGTGTAAACTTTTTGGAAATATTGCAACTTGGCCCTCGGGTGCAAAAACTATTTTTCAAACATTTTTCAAAATAGTCATTCTTTTCAAAAAGGCGGATGCAAAAATCTCTCACTCAAGTGCTTCCTGTAGAGTCAGCTGAATGTGGAATCAATCAATCATCTGATTGCTGAACTCTACATGTTGGTCCTTGTTTGTATTTTCTCGTTCATTCCCCTTCGCCAAGCGGAGTGCTTCAGGGAAGGGGATGGTAGGGGCCTCCTCAGATGGAGGGCTAGGAATCGATTCCTGTGCTTGTGAAGGAATAGAATCCATACACTGATCACCATGCAACACATATGGATCCGAAGTAGATACAGAAACTTTTCCTTTATTCATTTTTTTGTTGTTTTTGTGTCCACAATCCTGAAATACAAAATGTGGCAACACAGTAGAGGGGGGCTCAACAAAAGTGGATGTGGTGGCCTCAATACCACCACCGGCACCTGGCTTCACGGCATCAGCACCGTGCTTTGGCTCTGTCTCCAAAATGATGGCATCAGCACCACCGTCTGCATCTGGTGTTTTGACGGCCTCAGCACCGTCATCAGGATCTCCATCATTGGTGGCATCAGCACCACCGTCATCAACGTCGTCATTAACGGCATCAACACCGCTACTCTGCTCATCTGGCGCTCTGGATTCTTCGTGCTATTGTCGCTCAGATGAGGCGTCACCGGCTGGCATCCTACCGCTCCTAGTAGTCACAAAATCAACATCATACAAAGAAGAAGACATGTCACTCAAATAATCACTAGGAGAGGTATCCTCTCTGAACTGTACCTGCTCAGACTTCCTTTTCAGACTGTTCGGATTTGGTTCAATCCGAGCTGGTATGGCGGCTTTGCCATTGATCAAATCCCTCACCTCCTGCCGGAACTCATCCATGTCTCGCCGGTAGGACTCTCGATGCTCAGTAAGCAATCGGGCGAGGTCATCTAATGCGGGGTTCTCGAAGGCAGGCACCTGAGAACCGGATGTATTCCCTTACTGGAAATGAGGCTGCTACTGAGAGGAGAAATGCTCACGAGGCTGGGGATATGACTGTTGAGGCTGCGGATGCTTCCTCCACTGTTGTCCTTGATAGGCGGGACGAGGACCATATTGGTTCTGCTGCTAGGCATACTGGGGCTGTTGTTGCTGTTGTGGCTGGCTGTTCTGATATCCTTGAGCGGGAGACTGCTGCTGGGATGAGGAGCCACCATTACCCCATCGGAATCCGGGGTGATCACGACGAATCCCGGGCAGAGGGTACCGGTCCTACCAAATCCCATTGACTTCCATCAATGGGTCCTGCTCAAAGGATGGTGGTGGTAGAACTGCTAGTGGTTGATCCGGCTGATAGACCACCATCTGAGTGTCCTGATATGGCGGCTGCGAAGAGTAATATGGTAGCTGCGGGATCGGCTCTGCCTGGATGTGGTTGACCTAGAGGTGTGAGGCAGAGGGATGGGTAGAGCTGCTACTACTCGGACCAGCTCGTGACCTGGGAGGCTGTGGAGTATGCAGAGAATTTGAGTCTTCAGGTCACTCATGGTTTTGGTGAGAAGGTCCATCTGGGCTAGATCTTGGTTCTGCTTCTTCTCAAGGATCTCCATGCGATCCAACTTCTCACTTATGATTCCCATGTCGGCTGCGGTGGATTCGGCTTGGGCTGCGGCTACCGACGGAGTGTTGGGACCGGCATCGATGCGGGCGATCCTCTGAAATGATCCTCCTCCTTGGGGCGGCTTTTGCTGTGTGTAGACTTTGGCTTGGGTCATTATAGTTGAGTTTTCTGCCATGCCTTCATAGATGGCCCAGACGTCGTCTTCACCCTTGGAAAAGTATGATCCACCACAAGAGGCATTTACAAGCCCCTGCAGCTCCGGTGTCAGCCCACAGAAGAAACTCTGCACCAGATTGGGCTTGGATATGTCATGATGCGGACACCGGTCAATGAGCTCTCTGAATCGATCCCAGGCTTCATGGAATTGTTCATTAGGAATCTTGTTAAAATTGCTGATCATAGCTCTAGCTGCGTTCGTCCATCCGAGAGGGTAGTACTTCTTCAAGTATGCGTTCCGGAGATCTGCCCAAGTGTCGATGAATCTCCCCAAATGTTTGAGCCAGTACGCGGCTCTGTCAACTAAAGAGAAGGGGAAGGCTATCATCGTTATGGTGTCCTCAGTCATCAGCCTATCATGAATGGTACTGCAGATCATCTCGAATTCTTGCAGATGGAGGTGTGGCTCTTCGGTCGGTAGCCCGTGAAATTTGGGCAATAGCTGAATAGTATGGGGACGAAGCTCGAACTCCATGGATAGGAGGAAGTCAGATCCATATGTGAGTAAGGGATGCGGCAGGATTGTGCAATTCCCTCATGATCGTCTGTGGTGGTCTCTCAGCTTCTGGATTTCCTCCTTCTGCAACGGGTATATCTTCTCCACCACCTGCGGCTCAGTTCTCTCGATCTGCTCTCATCTGTGCCAGCTCTCGCATCACATCACCCATAAATGCTCCTTGGCCTCTGATTTGTCTCTGCATGGTCTCCAAGGAGTCTAGGAGTGAATTGTTGATGGCAGCTTGATCAAATAGGAAATGAGGTTGCTCCTGCTCATCTGAGTTGTCTCTGTCTGCCATGTCTGGATTCTCTGAAAATGTAAAAGAATCCATCTCAGGTGCCGTCAAATGCTCTGAGCTCTGTAATGCCCTAAATTCTGAAACTCTTGGACTGATGGAAGGAGAATGAGAAGGGTGGTCGAGGGAAAACAGGGTGGAAGTGAACTAAGGCTTAGAGAGCGGACTCTCCGACGTTGTCCTGGATGAATAAGGAGGAGTACTGGATAGCGGTGCCGACAGAGTCGGCCTATGAGATCTCCATCCCATCATCTTGATTATTTGAGAGATGAATGTTTGAGAAAAGAAGAAGGTGGCAAAATTGCGCACGATTGTGCGGTATTTTTTATCTTGACCTAGATTCAACTAGCAATCAAACACAAGACAAGGGGACTCATCAACTCAACACGTGAAGCTGTAAGGGTTCGGCTTTTATCTTTGTAGTTTTTATATTGAATTCAGGAAGTTATCTTTCAATGAGTCCTTAGAGCGCTACGCCTAAAGGAGAGAGTACTGCCGGAAGAATATCCCGTACTTGTCCTCCTCCTGTGTAACCTGTAGCTTGCGCTTTTTGAGGTCCTTGTAACCCTTCCTGGATCCCTACTCAACCAAAGAAACAGAGAAAGGAAGCCAATAGGCGAAACCGATACTTCAGAACTCACTCGCAACGGAATCACCTGTGAGCGTGCAAGAACCTACTCGGATGCGAGACGATGAGACAGACACCCTCGTGAAGGTGTGGCCTAGGCTCAATACTTCGGACAAGGTCGATGCTCTACACAATAGAGAGTCACCAATGTTGACCAAGCCCTACTCGTCCACGTACGATAGAAGCGCCAATACTTCGGAAATCCTGGCGATACACAAGGCAGCCACAAGCTGGGATTTTGGCTCTAATCCTAATGAAGCACTCTTCTTACTTGGTAGGAGACCTTCCCATGCAACCTGAATACAAGTGAGGGTGTGACTCTCCCCAATCAATGAGTCCAATTACCAATTTTATTTAGGTCAAAGTTTTCTTAGCAGTCCCTTTTTTAATTTTTTTGGTGTTATCGCTTCTTTTGAGTAGATTCAAACAAGCGCCTAACGTTTTTATTTTTTCTTGATTCCTATTTGATCCAAAAACAGAGGGAGAATAGAGTCGGAAAAGCCAATGCAAGTGGCACTAAGCTGGAAATCTCACCTTAGTGCCTAAATGATGCACGCAAAGATAGAAGACTTACAGTGACTCCCAGCTCTCTCCATGCGGGATGAAAAGCAGGAATTTATAAACCTATACTGCATGCCGATATGCACATGGAAATCGTCCTAAGCAGGCAATTGCTAACGTGAAGAACCACAAGTTGATCACCAATCCTCAATCCAAAGAGTCCGGTCTAGACTCACCCCTCCTCTTCAAGACACATCAAGTTCAGGAGTAGTGCTTGATGGGGTGGGCTCGCGGCGCGGCGGATCGAAAAATGATAATTCAACTGTTTAATTAAACTAAGTCCAAATACGCACTATAGGTACATGCAATGGTTATTAGGGTGTTTGGACCTAATCTAATCGATCAAGCAAAAGCCTAAAAATCTAAGGGCTCAATCCACAAAAGAAAGGAAAAAGGAAATCAAAACCGGTAAATGACAGTCGAGAAACGCGATAAAAATCCGCAGTGAGCTCCCAGGTGAACAGACACCTGGAAATTGGGCCCGAAGTGTCCTGAGTGTCCAAGTACCTGTATTATTACAAATTAATAAGTCTCTCTCTCACCAAAGAATATAAAAGCTATCTAACTACTCTCTCTCAAGTCTCCCGCTCTCTCCTACCGGCTTGGCTCAAGAAAAGACGACTCCGCATCCAAGGTTGCACCGGATCCCCTAGGCGATTCGCCTCGCTTCGCAGTCCCTCGCAAGAAGACAAGAAAAGAGATGGTCAGAAAGCTCAACAATATATATCAAAAATAGAAGAGAGATAAAATGAAGCAATAATGGAGACAAACAAACACAATCAGACAAAAATGTGATCTATTCACTGTTGCTCCCCGGCAACGGCGCCATTCGAAAAACACGAAATTCAGAGCGGTCGTATTGATTCACAAGGCGAATCAATAGTCGGTGTATTGACCACTACAAAATCCCGTATTTAATCAACAATTAACCCACACTATAAATATCAAGATATAACAAGCAATATGAAGTTAAAATTTACTTTTAACTCTGCACAAAAGATGTATAGAAGCAAGTATGCAGAGAGTTCGAACACAGGGAGCAAGGCATGATAGATCAACAAGTGTGTGTGTGTGTGTGTGAAAGTGATGTATTGTCTACACTATGCAAGGAAAATGTTTTTGTGGGTTTTGATTTTATATATATATATATATTATTTTTAATTTTGTATTTTGATTTTCTTTTTACTAATTTTGTATTTTCTTTTTATATTTTATATTTTTATATTTTCTTTTTCAATATAGGAATATATATACAATATAGGGAAAGAGAGGATAATTTATTTATAAAAATAGATAAAAATACTCAAATATAAGGAAATAAAATCTTTTTGGCTTTTTTTATAACTTTAAGATGTTTTTGTGATTTTTTGGGATTTTTCAAAATGTTTTTGGTATTTCTAAATATCAAAATAAGGGAAACAGTGGACTAGGTTGCTGGTCGAAAGAAAAATGAAGGTGAAAAATACTTAACAGTACCCAAAATTCTCAAATTAATTTTAAAATATAGACAATAAAATAAGGAAGACACAGCAACTGAGTTTATATTTATCTGAATTTTCTATGATTTTTTAGATTTTTATGAAGATTTTTAGGGTTTTCTAATTTTTATGGTTTTTGTTTTGAAATTTTTAGTGGTTTTTGGATTGACACTAATAGTTGATAAAATAAACAAGTTATATATTTTTTTGGAATTTTTCAAAACGTTTTTATAATTTTTATAGATTTTCTAAGATAGAAAGTAGCTAAAAAGCATATTTTTGATTTTTAATAAATATTAAAATGCAACAAAAATGTAATGCAAAAATATAGCGTTAGAGAGTGATGCAACAGGAGCTTAAATAAAATTTTTGTAAAATTTTTGGGCTTTTAGAAATGCATGAAATAAATAAAACAAGCAAGCAAAAATGTATGGCCTGGCAGTGGTATATCTGTAAATATCAAAACATCTAGGGGCAAACATGCAAATTTTCCACAAAATATAACACTGAATATTCAATTTATTGGACTAAATATAAATTTCCAAACCCGCACGGGTACAATTGCAAAATGCCCACCAGGGCGCGTGACTAGCACGCGATTGGGAAGGACCTAGGTGCTTGAAAAATAGTTTGAAAATTGTCGTGAAAAATCTTTTGAAAACTATTTTGAAAACGTTTTGTTGCATGTTTTCAACCTTTGTAAACTTATTTGGACTATAAAAAAATATTTTCTTTGTGTGAAATAAAATGTTTGAAGAATGATTTGCAAACGGTTTGAAAAATGGTTGCAAAAAAATGTGAAAAATCTATATATACTGTTTGGAAAACCTTTGCAAAATGATTTTCAAATATGTGTACATGTTTATAAAAATTATTTTGTACTATATTTTTCAAAATTGTTTTGAAAACCTTTTCAAATAAGTTTGAGGAATATATACATCACACCAGAAATTCACTAAATATATACTTCTAAAATTGACCACTTACCCTGTAAATTCTTAAAATCCATTTCTCGTATATATAAGAAGCATCCATGTGTAAATATTTGTATCGAGCTTTTTAGCCAAAATCTTTTGTTTTCAAAAATCTAATAAACATTTGCAAAATTAAAATCCAAAAACACCTGAAAAAATCTTTTTGAAAAATCTAAAAAATGCATATGCATCATCTTTTCAAAAACCCATAAAAAGTGCAAAATCTTTAAAAAGTACATCACAAAAATATTTTCTGCATTTGCATAGAATGAGCATTTTTCGGATTGAGTTTGATAGTTGAACGAGTCTAAGTAAAATCCGAACATTGGAGCTTGGTTGGACCTTAAATCTGCCTAATTAACAGGAACCTTATAGGAACTGGGATTGAGGTACTTCAGGTCTAGTTGACTTAATTCTTTGAGGATCACGAGACTTGGTTCAATGGAATCTTGACTACCTAAGTAGAGTATTTCGGAGCACATGCACGACTCTTGCGGATAATGACCTAACTTGGACACCTACACCTTTCACTTGGCTCAACTCAGTTGGAGTGGTGAGGGGGTTGGATTTGCCGCTATGAGATGCACACAGGTGGAAACACTTGTCCTCCTCTAGGGAGGGAAGTGCATCCCAACCCGTCCAGTGATGATGAATTTCGAGGATAGGAGATTGTGGGTTGGAATAAAGCTTCAAAAGAGGGATAGTCTACTGGCTCAAGATGAAAAAAAACTCCCTATGTAAATGCTGTTGTATATAGTATTTCAAAAAAAAGCAAAAACTCCAAAAAAAATGGATAGGCCTGTACAAAAATAAAAATGCCTACCGGAGTGTACATATGTGTAAAGTCAAATAAGCAAGTTTGAGCTTCAAATTCAAATCATGTGAGCCTGCAGCTGGATGACTTGACTACACTGGTCTTGCATCTTAGGATAGGTAGCTACACTGGCTACCGTCCTTTCTTCTCTTCACCCCCTCCTCTTGAGCTGGTTGCCACTTGAACTTAGAAGGGAATACCCTGCTCCTTGAGGAATGAGTTGTTGGATTGGGGAATCATTGGGTTGTCATATTGGAGAAATCAGTCTCTTTGTCATTTCAGTTGGGGAGAGCCGCTATCACTTACACTGTACGAGTCAGATTCATAGTCATAAGGGTTTGCATATGAGTTGAAATATTTCTGACCTGGCTATTGAGGAGACTTGAGCATAGTTTTGGTATTCTCGAGGGTTGTTGGATTTCAAGTCCGGTTCTTACTAAGGTTTCGCCTGCACTAAAACTCCAAAGGTCCGACTTAAGCTCCAAACTTTGATTTTATGAAGACAAGTTCGATAATTAAACTTAATACAATTTTATTCTTTTTCTTTTCTTTATTTTTCTTTTTCCGCACTTATTGCATAAGTGTTTGCTAGGGACTAGCAAAGGCAAGTATAGGGGGATGATGAATCTACGTTTCATCATCTTTATTCTATCATTTTGGCCTTAAAAACACTAGTAAATGCATGTAAATAGCGTTAATTCATGCATTTTATCCTCCATGCATCATTGTGTAAATAGTGTATAAAATGCGGTTTTTAAATCTAAAATTATAGAATAAAGAAAAGAAAAGAAAAAGAATAAAATATTGTAAATATTTTATGACCCGAAACCCCGAGACCTAGGCATCTCGATGACTAGGTCGACATGGAATAAAGTAGGGGGGATAAGGGCCAAAATACAATAAAAAACACCTTTTAATTCATTCATTCTATATTCATTTTGGGACCTATTTTGGGTTTCACTATTTATACTTCAAATAAAGAAGCTTTGAACATGAAAGTTCTAGATAATTTTATATAGAAAGATACAATATTAATTTCATACAAAAATAATGTACAAATAAAAAGATATGATCTAAATAAGATTCCAGAATCCCAACTTCCCAGACCTGTATCTTGCAAATAAAAACTCAAAATGTATAAAACTCACCTTTAATTGTATAATTTTAAATAAGCTATTTAATGAAGGTGGTTTCGTATTTTTTGGAGTTATGGTTTGAAAGATGAGTTTTGGACCCCTATTGTATACTTGCACATATTAAAATAATTATTTTATTATTTATTCATTATTTTTATAATTTTATATTTCTACAATTTTGTAAATTTATTTATAATACATATATACATTAAAATAGGAATCAAAACTTAAAAAAATACAAAAATAAAATACCGGTATAAATTACCTAGGTATAATACCTGTATACAAACTTATATATTTACTACTTATATTTTATTATGTGTATACAATACATAAGAAAAATAAAATAAAAATACATTTAAGTGTATAAATTTTTTTTATAAATTTATAAAATAATAAACAAAATAAATAAAATTAAATACACAAAATAAAAATAAAACGTTAATTATATAGATGAATATACCTATATAGGTCTAAAAAGGGAACTTGTTATTTTTGACCTCGAAAAAATAAATAAAAATCATAATAAAATAATTTATAAGTAATAAATATTTTTATTTTATAACTTAAAAATAATAAATTCATTTACTAATTTAAAATGAATTTAGAAATAATTTCCAGGAGGATTTTCCTGGTTGGTCCACGTGGACCAACCAGGCACGTCTGACAGTTGACCGCAGGTCAACTTTCTGACCTCCCCCTGAATACCTGTCAGAACCTCGTTTTTACCCCGACTTTGCGGAGTTTTCGAGGTCGAGTCTTTCATCCATTTGCATCGATTCCTTCTGCAACATTGCTCCTCGATCATCCAGCATACACGCCCAAGTCTTAGCTTGGCCTTTGGACCCACAATCCGCTCGATATTCATTGATCTTCATGCCACTCGATCACTCTTCCACCGCCTGGACCCTGACCTTAGCCCTCGAAGGTGTTCTTGGTGACAACAGGTACACGTCGAGCTCATCAGGGAACCACGTTGGTGTCAAATCAAGTCGACTCCCCTCGCTGAAGGTCTCGTCGGAGTTCCCTTCTTGCGCACCTTGGTGAGGCCCCTCTTCTCCCTTCTCTTCTTCTCTTTTCGAGTGCATCTGGTTCACCGCTCCAGTAGGAATCCGCCTCTTCAAAAAGAACTTGAAAGAGAAGACTACCATCCGCAGGAAGAGGAGGAACCACAGAGATCAGATTCATGTGCTCACTCATTCCACTTGTTGTACCATTCAAAACAAACTGCCAGCCAAGAGACCCGATGCAGGAGCTCCCTATGTCAGATGCGAGATTCAGGAGCAGCAGTTTGATCGTACTCTATTAGACAGCGGCTCTTCGATTAACATTCTTTCGGCAGCCTTACTCGACCGACTCGAGTTTGGTCCTCTTCTTAGGAGCAGGACATTCCTTCAGTTTGCTGACAGATCGACTAAGAGGCCGAAGGGGTTATTGCAAGACATGGTCGTTACCATTCAGGGCATTAAATTCCATGTGGACTTTGTTGTCTTGGACATGGAGATCCCTGAGTCGCTAACTGATGCCCCCATCATACTTGGACGTCCGTTCTTGGCCACAGCCAAGGCGGTGACCGATCATGATAGCGGGAAGGTGTGCTTTCTCGTAGAGGGCGAAACCATACAAATAGAAACGATCGAGGAAACCAGATCCAGAGAACTAAAATGCTCAGAACAGTCCAGCGAAGCCGCGCAGATGATAGAGGGAGAGCTAGACATCCATTGTGAGTGTGATTTTGTGATGACTGATGATGAATCCAGTTGGACAGATCCTGTAGCACAGACCCTCGCATTGCCTACAAATTCACCATACTTAGATCTTAAGGCAGTTGAGAGTCTGGAGAGCACACCCCTGGATGAGGATACAGTTGAGGCTGACAGTGTTGGGACGAGTGGTGCTGATGATTTTCAGTCTTGTTCATCTACTTCAGATCCCTCGGATTCAGACATTGATTGGGACGATTTTGATGACTACTTACCGTGCCTGGTTCCTTCTGAGCCAACAGCTAGGACGGAGTACGAGCCAGTACAGTATATTGAAGATTCTACAGGGCTCCCTTCATCAGATCTTCATGCAGAGCGAGAGTTCTCCCATGCAGATATGGTAGCTTTCACACAAACATATCAGAAACCAGATCTGCCACCTCCCAGTTGTCCAGAACTGAAGCCTCTGCCGCAGTCGCTAATGTATAGATTCCTTGCGGGTGAGCCAGATATGCACCCAGTCATTATCTCAGCAGGTTTGACTGGAGAACAAGAATCTCGTCTGATGGAGGTTCTTGAAAGAAACCGCAAGGCGATAGGTTGGAGTATAGCTGATATCCAGGGGATAAGTCCGGCTCTATGCTCCCACCACATCTATCTTGAGGAGAATGCTAGGTCGTTGCGTGAGTTCCAGCGAAGGCTGAACCCTAATATTCGAGATGTGGTCATGAAAGAAATATCGAAGTGGTGGAGCACCGATTTTATCTACCCCATCTCCGACTCCAAGTGGGTTAGTCCGTTACATGGGTACCCAAGAAGACGGCTATCACTACAGCTGTGAATGAGTCTGGAGAGGAGAACGCTACTTGAGTAACCACTTCTTGGAGGGTCTGTGTGGACTACAGACGTTTGAATGAGGCCACCAAGAAGGATTATTTCCCACTGCCATTCATTGATCAGATTATCGAGAGGCTAGCTGGGAAGAGTCATTATTGTTTCCTTGATGGGTACTCCGGATGTAAACAAGTGGCCATTGCACCGAAGACCAGGAGAAAACGACATTCACCTGTCCATTTAGGACTTATGCTTTCAGACGGATGCCCTTTGGTCTATGTAACGCTCCGGCGACATTTCAAATGTGCATGTTGTCCATTTTCGCGGACATGGTGGGTGATTGCTTAGAGGTCTTCACGGATGACTTCTCGGTCTATGGCGACGGGTTCGATGCTTGTCTTGACTGCCTAGACCGTGTGCTTCAGCATTGCATAGAGGTTAATCTTGTCTTGTCTTGGGAGAAGAGTCACTTCATGGTGACTCAAGGGACGGTCCTTGGCCATATCATCTCCGACAGGGGCATGGATGTTGATCCGGCCAAGGTGGATATCATTAGAAAACTCAATCCACCATCCAATCTGCGTCAATTACGGTCTTTTCTGAGGCATGTCGGTTTCTACCGACGGTTCATTCAGGACTTCAGTCGTATTGCCCGACCGCTTACTGATATGTTGACGAAAGACATCGAATTCATTGTAGATTATAAGTGTCTTGCGTCGTTCGAGACTCTCAAGAGTATGGTTGTTTCGGCTCCTGTCCTTCAGCCACCTGATTGGTCTCTCCCATTCGTGATCATGATGGATGCTTTTGATTTTACCGTAGGAGCTGTGCTTGGACAGAGGAGGGATGGATTGCCATTTGCCATTCACTACGCCAGCCGGACTTTGGATGCCACTCAGCAGAATTATACTGTGACAGAGAAGGAGATGTTGGCCGTAGTCTTTGCTTTGGATAAGTACAGATCTTATATTCTCGGATCTAGAGTGACAATCTACACAGATCACACC
Source organism: Ottelia alismoides (assembly GCA_037367405.1). Lineage (NCBI taxonomy): Eukaryota > Viridiplantae > Streptophyta > Magnoliopsida > Alismatales > Hydrocharitaceae > Ottelia > Ottelia alismoides. The sequence goes on along the minus strand of JAZKJV010004119.1, from coordinate 2,461,317 downwards.
GCCATCCGGTACTTAATGGCCAAGAAGGATGCCAAAGCTCACCTTACCAGATGGATCCTTCTGCTCCAGGAATTTGATATTGAGATTAAGGATAAGCATGGAGTTAAAAATGTGGTGGCGGATCATCTCTCCCGCTTAGAGAACCTTCAGGAATCTGAGCCCAGCATACCTATCACAGAGACATTCCCAAACGAGGCAATCTTGGATGTCGCCTCACTCCCATGGTATGCCGACTTTGTAAACTATCTTGTTGCCAAGACGGTCCCTCGGGGTTGGCCCAGGCAGAAACTTGAGACCTTCCTAGCTAAGGCCAAGTTTTACCATTGGGAGGATCCCGTCCTTTATCATGAAGGAGGGGATAGCATCTGGAGGAGGTGCATTTATTGCCACAAGCTTGAGGTGGGAGGACATCATTCTGGGAGAAGGAAAGCACAGAAGGTGCTTCAATCCGGCCTTTGGTGGCCTACTCTCTTTAAGGATTCAGATGAGTTCGTGAAGAGATGTACTGACTGTCAGAAGATGGGAACCTGCGGACAGAGAGACATGATGCCCATGCAACCCATTCACTTTTGTGAGGTTTTTGATGCATGGGGGATTGATTTCATGGGCCCATTTCCTGAGAGTCAGGGATTCGAACACATTTTGCTTGTTGTAGATTATGTCAGCCGTTGGGTTGAGGCCATCCCCGCCCGAGCTGCAGATGCGAAAACTGTGTGTAAATTTTTGAGGAAAAGTATCATTTCGCGGTTCAGGGTGCCTAGAGTTCTGATTTCAGACAGGGGGTCACATTTCATCAATGACAAGGTTAGGGCCCTTACAGATGAGTTCGGCATTGACCATCATGTTGCCACACCGTACCACCCTCAGACTAATGGTCTTGCCGAAGTATCGAACCGGGAGATAAAGACGATCTTACAGAAGGTTGTCCGCCCAGACCGAAAGGATTGGTCACAGCTTTTGGACTCGGTCTTGTGGGCCTATTGGACCTCCTTCAAAAATCCATTAGGGACATCTCCCTTTCATCTTGTTTATGGCAAGCCGTGCCATTTGCTAGTGGAAATCAAGCATAAATCATTTTGGGCAGTCACTGAGTTATTGTTAGTTCCCGAGAGTATAGGAGAATAGAGGAGAGTAGATTTGGCAGCCCTGGAGGAGTTGAGAGATACAGCCTTTTCTAGCGGCCTACAGTATAAAGAGAAAGTGAAGACATGGCACGATTCCCACATCAGCTATAAACAGTTTGAGCCAGATCAGCGCATATGGTTGTTCGATTCCAGGCTGAAATTATTTCCAGGGAAATTACAGAGCAAGTGGAAAGGACCGTATGTGGTCAGGAAGGTACATGACAATGGCAGTATTGACATATCCGAACCGTCATCTTCCTCTACCTTCCGTGTCAACAGTCAGCGCCTGAAGCTATATCTAGATCATGATCCGTCGACCATTGACGTCGCCCCCATTCTTCTGGTATGAGATGTGTTCTTTGACTCATATCATCTGCATCTCATACATGGTGATCACTTCCATCTTCCGCTGTACAGAGCATCTATCCATATCACTCTGTCATTTGTTGATATCTTTTCATCTTTTCTTCTTTTCTTCTTTTCCTCTTCTATCTCCTGAATCTATCAAAAAGGATCACCCTTATAGACAATTTTCTATACTTAGGACGTACTTTTTCCTAAGTATAGGGAGGTGTGCACCCCAAGTTGTTCTATTCTTTGATCCTCTACATTGTCTCCTCTTCTTGTCTATACTTAGGGATATCTTACCCTAAGTATAGGGGGAGACAATCTGAGTATGATCTGTTCATTCCCACCCTTGATCCTCCCTGCTTTGTGTACAGTCTGCTATACTTAGGATTATTTGATCCTAAGTATAGGGGGGACGGTCGACTTCTCATTGTTTTGTTCATTCATCTCTGATTCATTCATTCTTTAGACTTGCCTATACTTAGTACGAGTTATGTCTTCTCTTTTCTCTCCGATCTATGAGGACATAGCTCAAGCTAAGTATAGGGGGGTCGTATATACTGCGTATATACTTTAGCCATAACTCGTACTTTCGTATTTTTCCCAATAACTATGGCTAATTATACACTTAAATTCATTAAAAACTTGAATAAAAAGATGTGATTATTCCTCAAATTCTTTTTGTATTTATTCATTAATAAACCAGGTGAAAATATTTTTTGCAAAATGTTTGAAAAATGGTTTGAAAATCTTTTTGAAAAATCTTTTGAAAACTATTTTAAAACATTTTGTTACATGTTTTCAACCTTTGTAAAAATATTTTGATTGTAAAAATATTATCTTTGTGTGAAATAAAATGTTTGAAAAATGATTTGCAAATGGTTTGAAAAATGGTTGCAAAAATATTTGAAAATCTATATATACAGTTTGGAAAACCTTTGCAAAATGATTTTCAAATGTGTGTACATGTTTGTAAAAACTGTTTGTAAAAATTACTTTGGACGATAGTCTGCAAAATTGTTTGAAAAACTTGTGTCAAATAACTTTGAGGAATACTTACATCACGCCAAAATTCACTTTATATATATACCTATAAAATTGACCACTTACCCTTGTAAATTCTTAAAATCCATTTCTTGTAAATATAAGAAGCACTCCCGTGTACATATTTTTCACCTAGTTTTCAGCCAAAACCTTTTTATTTTCAAAAATCTCAAAAACATTTGCAAAATTAAAATCCAAAAAAAACACTTGAAAAAACTTTTTGAAAAATCTAAAAAATGCATATGCATCATCATCTTTTCAAAAACCCATAAAAAGTTCAAAATCTTTGAAAACTGCATCACAAATATATTTTTTGCATAGCATTGCATAGCATGAGCATTCTTCAGATTGAGTTTGACAGTTGAACGAGTCTAAGTAAAATCCTAAGATTGGAGCTTGGTTGGACCTTAAATCTACCTAATTAACAGGAACCTTATAGGAACTAGAATTGAGGTACTTCGGGTCTAGTTGACTTAATTCTTTGAGGATCACGGGACTTGGTTCAATGGATTCTTGACTGCCTAAGTAGAGTATTTCGGAGCACACGTACAACTCTTGTTGATAATGACCTAACTTGGACACTTGCACCTTTCACATGGCTCAACTCAGTTGGAGTGGTGAGGAGGTTGGATTTGCCGGTATGAGACGCGCACAGGTGGGAATACTTGTCCTCCTCTAGGGAGGGAAGTGTGCCCCAACCCGTCCAGTAATGATGAGTTTCGAGGATAGGAGATTAATTATAACAATTATTAAGGTATAGTGTCAAGGACCCTATAATAGCTTTAACAAGATTGAGTATTGGTTGCATGAGATGCAACATTCGCATTAGATGCGAGCATTGTTACTGGGGATGTGCAAGTGCCGTAAAAAGACTTGGCATAGTCTCGCAGAAACAGAGTGACTGATCCTCTTACCTAGCTATTTTCTGAATAGGTTATGATTGTCACATGAGTGTGTGTTTAAATGATTATCCCATTAATGGTTCTTTGGGCTGGTGGGAGATTGTTGGACATGGGACCCGACGACGACATTATGCAATAAATGTTATTGCGAATATCATTCCCTGATCTGAAATGAAGAATGAATAATTTGCATAATAGGTCCCTTAGTACAATTAGGGTTATTTACCATGGCCATCTTGATCATCATACAGCTGTTGATTCAACAATTGAATCATAGAGGCTGGTGCTTGGATGAATATCTAAAGGGTTAGATTGAGGACTCATCAAGCACCGTCAAATGATTGTTAAGAGATGATCTCCAGCCTGAGTAGGAGATGGCAATCCTTTTCTCATTTAGGCTAATATCTGACTGACCTCTTGATGCAGGTCCTCTGCATAGGAATAGAGATTCGGAGGTGTCAGATTAGTTAGGCCAAAGAGTTGACTTAACGAGATCGAGATAACCAAAGTTCTATATCGTCTGTTGTCACGATACAGGCACGCATCCTCTGACCAGAGACAGATGTGCTACTATATGTTTGAGTATGTACATTTGGCAGACCAATAGATTGATGACCTAACCATGGTCTATACAGTGGCGCTCTGGTGTGCATATAATGGCATATGAGTAATACGATCTCTCAAAGGGATCATACAGGTTAAGTTGCATAACTGGAAGACATGAGCTCACTCATGAGATATTGGGAAGAATCAAATTCCATATGCATGGTCATCTCGCTTTGGAAGCTTGACTGAATTTGTGGGTTTGATATATACTTTTGGAAAGTATATGATCAAGACCTAGGTATGATATATGCTTTTGGAAAGTATATGATCGATATCGACTCCCAATGATCGAATGAGAAACATACTGATAAAACCTTGAAGTAGACAGTGTAAAGTTGATCTAATACTTCGGGTTTAGTTTGAGTCTTCCAGTATGCAGGATGTATAGGTATTGGGAATACCTGAGGGTGATGTGATCATAAACGATTGTATAACCATGACGCTTCCATTCCTACGGAGTGATGAAATAGGTTTGGATTTTAGTGACTCCTCTCAGTAGAGAAGTAATCTGATCTTAGTCCAAATGTTGGACATTGATCTGAATGTGATTCAAATGCAATGAGAAGATTAGATTTGCGGTCTTGATTTCATCAAGCATCTATGGGAGGCCCGCGATCTGGATTTGAGATATGATCTCAATATCCATCTCACTATATGTTGAACAATACAATCGCTTTGTCCTTATCTCCAAGTATCTGCGGAGAAAGCGCATTATCCTTGAAAGAGTTCATGGATAATTCTATCGTTGATATATGTATCCGAGCATTGAGAAAATGGATAATTAAATGTGATTTAATTATCATGATTAATATGAATTTGATTCATATTATGAAGAGAGTTGTCCTAGATAATTAAATGTGATTTGATTATCAAAGATATAAATAATGTAAATGTGATTCATATTATTTGGGAACAAGAGAAAAAGAGATCCAAGATGATTAAATATGATTTAATTATCATGGATATGAATAATGTTGATAGCAATATCAAATTATTCATAATATATTATAAATATGATTTATAATGTATTAGAGAGAGTTAATTATAATTTATATTTGTTGATTAATTATTATGTGTAATGGATACACATTGTGTAAATAATTGACAATGTAAATTATATGTTGTTTTAAGCTGTGAATGTGATTCACAATTTTTAATGACAAGATTGCAATATTCTCAAATATAATTGTGAATTATTTTTGAGAAATAAATCCCAACAAAAGTTGTTTGAAATAAATAATGGAGAAATTCAAGGAGGCATGCAATATCATGGAAATCCATGAGATTGCCCCACATGGAATGTGGTGGGCGGCACCCATTTCCTATTAGGAATGGGTGGCCGTCCACCTTGGTAATATATGGGAGATTTGATCTCCATGTATATTCTCTCCTTATTTGTTGATGTAGTTTAGGATTGATTTATATTTGATTTTGTAAAATATATTTTAATCTAAATTAGATCATAATTTGTTGGTTTTACCAACAAAAATCTTGATCATTGGATTGACATAAATCAATCTCATCCATTGATTTTATATGTCCCATGGATTGATATCCATGGATCCCAAAACCCTATAAAAGGGGAGGCACCCCATTGCTCTTCTTTACATATAATGCTTGAGAAGCACATCTCTCTCTCTCTCTTTCTCTTCACATGCCTACTTTCTTCTTCTCTCATTGTCGTCCATCATGGATGCCATGGAGAGAGTCTCCATTGCCGCAGTGTCATCGTTATGCTGCCCGATGGTTTGCTCGTGGAACTCCATTTACTTCGGCGTGCCCTGCTCGTGAAGAAGACGTCGGATCTCATGTGTCGAGATCAGGAGATCCGCCTCTTGGATCATCAACATGGATTGCGAGAAGCACGCGGTTTATCCCCGCGCTCGCAAGCGTCTCCTCCGTCGGATCAGACTTGAGACAGGAGGTCTCTTCGTTTAGAGACTCGATCGCAACCACGCTTCATGAGGTAACCCTAATACTTGTTTGTGGTTTAGACGAAACGATCCGAGAAGTGTTCTCGGATCATGTGGTTTCATCACATGAAAAAATTTTAATTTCCTCTGCATAGAACAACTAGTGCAACTAGTCGTTCTTCGACGTATTCGATACGAAGCTCACGCTTCCGTGATGCGCTTGAGGATTGAACCATAGGAGATATATATATAGAAATAAAGGTAGATATATATAGAAATATACCTTATGAGATAGATATATATATAGAGAGAGAAATAAAGGTATTTCTAATAAGGATTATGGTAATACTGGTTATAATAATTATTGAGTTGTAGTGTCAAGGACACTATGACTGACAAAATTGAGTATTGGTTACATAAGATGCAACAATCACATTTAATGCAAGCATTGTTACTGGGGGATATTCAAGTGCCATAAATGGACTTGGTCAGCATACCTAGCAATTTTTCTAAATATCCTATGATTGTCACATGAGTGTGGGTTTAAAGATTAGCCTACTAATGGCTCTTTAGGATAGTGGGAGATTGTTGTGCATGTGAGCCCATGGCGAGCCATTATGTAATAAATAATTTGTGAATATTAGTCACTGATCTGAAATGAAGAATAATTAATTTGCATAATAAGTCCCATAGTACAATTAGGGTTTTGTACCATGTCCAATGTTCGAAATCTCGATTCCGATCTCATTTCAGTGACCTGTAAAACCGAATTTTGCCGAAATTTCGGGAATTTTCGACGATTTCGGTGAAAAAGTCGGAAAAAGCTCAAAAATCCGATTTTTTCCTAATTTTATTGAAAATTTTGATATTCCAAGTTATTAGAACAATAAATATAAATACACAATTATTTCACACATATTGGTCATCTATACCGTTTATATAGACATATCGGTCATATCGGCCATATCGGTCATATCGGTGATATTGTTGTAACGTTGTTAATACATAATAAAACAGAGTAATAGTCTTACAAATACAATACAAGTTACAACAAATGAAATTTATTAAGAACATGCATATTTCTTATCAATGCAATAAAAGATTAAAATATAATACCTGGTGAAATGTTTTGTTCAGAACCAAGAATTCCGTGGTGGATATGAATGCCCCCCCCCTTCCTTGTTGTCTCTCATAATGCATCGCAGATTCAATGAACTAGCAGTAGTTCTCCCATGTCATGTACGAGTACATGGCCTTGTAATCCATTACATACTGCCTGTATTGGTGGTCATCGATGCCAGTGAGTATCCCGAGACGAGGATAAGCTACACTGGATCCGGTATCACGAGTGGCACGACGAGGCTGCGAACTACTCCCTTAGATCCTCAGGACGACGACGATGGAGTAGGAGAAGATCTCTGCAGAGGAGGAGGAGCAGGAATTGGCGTGTACTCAGGGAAGAAACCGAAGGTTGTCACCCCCAAAGAAGCTGCCATGGCTCTGCTCAGGTTGGCTACCTTGGTAGTTGTCTCCGCTACTGTATCCCCCATACCCACTGTAACCATATGAATATGATGGAGGTGCATACTGAGGAGGAGGAGGAGGAGGAGGAGGTCATGGAGGAGGAGCTTGTAAGTATTCTGTGAAGATGCCAAATGATCTCTCATCGTGCAACGATCCATATCAACCTAAAGGACATGGTGCTCCTCCAAGATATGAGCTGTCAATGTCCATGAAGCTCAAAGAACCTACAGATGATGTCAAATCTTCCATGTAGCTGTCGGTTGGACGATGACCTCGATCGTACTCCTAATCCGTAGGCCCTGAACTCAGACTTGGAACAAATTGTCCATGAGTGTTCCGTTGTCTCTCCATATATTCATGTCCTGCTTGTAGGCCTTCCTCAAGTATGGTATCTTGTGGTCCATGACCACTCCCTACTGACCCACTTGAGTTTGACTCCCCACCACCACCAGGTCCACCACGACGAACATCGTCATCATCATCATCTCCACTGTCATCCTTTGACTTTGACTTGGATTTGGAGCTACTCGAGAGAATTTCATCAAAAACCGCATCAATCTTGCCCTCCAACCCTCCAACAGGCTCTGTAATCCGCCCGGATCTTGCAAATAGTCACCAACGTCTGCTCCCATTTGCTAGCTTGTGTTCTCATTTGGTCTTCCACCTAGATGATAGAGAACGGGGGCACCATTGGAATCCATCCACCTCTGGAGAACGTCTTCATCAGCATCATCATCGTACATCTTGAAAATGTATGCAAGATCAATAGGGTCCGTGTAGTCATCTTTGCCTTGTCCCTCCCTTGCATGTTTTAATTTCAGCCTCAAGTTATAATGCACGTAGACAAGGTCATTGCAAAGCGTGTGATGCCAGGCCTCACCAACTCCCCATTGCACATCAGCCTCATCAGTGCCAACACTTTGCCGTGGTTGTAGATGAATGTGGTGATCATTCGTGCTTTCTCCACCACCCTTGAGACGAGCTTCCTCTTGTTGAAATCCTTAAGGATCAAATCAATGCAATGCGCAGCACATCGTGTCCAAAAAATTCCATAGCTGCTGGACTTCATTATTGTTTCACCAGCCTTCTTGAAGTTGTTGCCGTTATCCGTCAAAATTTGCACAATGTCCTCTTTCCCAACATCCTTTATAATGTCTTCATCAACTTCAGAAGGTACCTGTGGTCCTTCACAAGCTCATATGCATCAACAGATTTCAAGAAGATTGTCTTCCCATCACAGTAGACAAGGAAGTTGATGATCTGCTTCCTTGTGTAGCTCGTCCACCCATCGCACATACATGTCACCCCGTACTCTGGCCATCTCCTCATCAACTCGGCGATGCACTCATTCATCTCCTCTTTCTCCATCCCCAGATATTTGTTCATGATCTCGTCGGATGTAGGAGCCTTCACTCCCGTTCCCGCTGCAGCGATCTCATCAATGGCATGCTGCAGGAATGGCCTGCCTGCAATGTTGGCAGGAATGCTCTCCCCAATGAAGAGATTGTTGATGGCTTTTCCCACCCTTTCTCGAGCATTGGTGAACATTCCCTTCACCGTTTTCTGCTTCGGATCCTTGCTTGCCTTGTATTGCATGGATCCGCTCCTCGTCAAGAAGGGATCAATTCCCTTCCCCTTGTGTTTCTTGGTGGGTGGTGGTACTGGTGCACCTCCAGAACCACTCCCACTCCCACCTGCACCATAGAAGCTGCCCTGTACACCACCGAGTTCTCTCCTCTCGAACTCGCTCCTCAATGATTCTTGTGTAGCCCTTCTGTATGCCCTCCTCTCTGCTGCAATCTGAATGTCGACGGGGTACACAAAAATCATCGTCCTCTGAATCAGAAATGACGTTGAATTCTTTATCGAACATGAACTCCTTCACTTGTTCTTCCCTTCTTACTCTCTACATCTCATTTTCCTTCTTTCTGTCCAAGCTCGCCTTGACCTTGTCCCTCACATCTTTGGGACAACGCGTACACTTGGCAACATTCTTATTGTTGCCAACAACATGTTGCTTCATCCTTGTGATCCCGCCTCCTCCCAACTTCTTCCCACAAAAATTGCATTGCAGCTTCGCCTTATTTCCATCAGGAGCGGAGGCATACCTCCAGCCAATGTTCCCATTGACTTCGCCCCTCTGATCATCAGAACTGTCAGATCCAGAACCGGAACCAGAATGTGCCATGGTGATGAATGTCAAAATCTTCGAGGAAATTCAAGAACAAACATTAAGTTGGCATATAATGCAACTGCTTATGAATATGCAAATTATTTTATGTTCTTAATTTCGAAAATATTATATATTTAATTTTTCTAACACCTAATTTTCTGATTTACAGAAAAAGGACCTTACATCTATACATTAGGATCTTAGATCTACAAATTAGGGGACCATTTTCAAGAAAGACTACCTAAGTGACACAAAATATGAAATAAAAAACTAAATATTTAACAAATTATTTTCGGATTTTCTATTTTTTTAAATATTATTAATCCAAAAAAATCCTGATTATGATTTCTACTTCCAAAACTCAAGATCCGAATATATAACCCCAACTCATTATCGTTCCACATTAAACCTTAAAAGCCCCAATTTCCTGTAAATAGATCCAACAAAATGTTCTCCAACTATGTTTTACTTCATGTTAACTTCATATCTGAGATACAATGATCATAGCTAGCACTATTGTGCAATAAAAACACAAAAGCCCCAATTTTCTCTCCAAATTTATCCCTATTTTTGGGGAAATCTCACAGATTAAACACCATGGCAATCTATATCAACATCCTAACAGTGAAACCCCTTGAAAAATTTATGAATTTGAAGAAGATTTAGCCTAATTTGGCTTACCTCGAAGGAAGAAGACCATGGAAGAGGAAGGAGCCGGTTCTACATGAAGTCGGTCGAAATGGGGAAGTTTCGGTTGAATTTTCGGCATATCTTGACATATCATGTATTTTTTATTGAAAGATTCCATATGTCGATCGAGATATCAAGTCGAGCCGAAAATATCACCGATATCTCACGATATTTCGCTTGAAATCTTGAAAATCGATATATAGAGTAGTTTCGAAAGCCTGGACCCGTCGAAACCGAAATTTCGACGAAGTTTCGTCGAAATTCCGTGAAATTTCATTCCATGGTCCATGTCCATCTTAATGATCATACAACTATTGATTCAATTATTGAATCATAGAGGATGGTGCTTGGATGAATATCTAAGAGTTAGATTGAGAACTCATCAATACCATCATAGATTGTTATGAGAGCATCTCCAGCTTGAGTAGGAGATGGCAATCCTTTCTCATTTGGTTGATATCTAACTAACCTCTTGATGCAGGTCCTCTGCATGGGAATAAAGATTTGGAGGTCTTAGATAAGTTTAAGTCAAATAGTTGACTTAACGAGATCGAGATAACCAAAGAACTATTCGTATGCTGTCATGATATAGGTACTCATCCTCTAATGGGGGACAGATGTGTTGTTACATGTCTGATATGTACATCTGGCAGACTAATAGGCTGATGACCTAGCCAAGGTCTATACACCGGCGTGTTGGTATGCATGTAAGGGCACATGAGTAATACAATCTCCCAAAGGGATCATACAGGTTCACTACTAAACCAGTTGACATGAGCTCACTCATGAGATATTGGGAAGAATCAAATTCCGTGCACGATCGTCTCGCTTTGGAAGCTTGACTGAATTTGTAGGTTTAATATTTAGTTTTGGAAAGTATATGATCAAGACCTAGGTGTGATATATGCTTTTGGAAAGTATATGATCTATACCGACTCCTAATGATCTAATGAGAAATATAATGATAAAACCATGAAGTAGATAGTCTAAAATTGATCTAATACTTCGAGTTTATACTGGGTCTTCAAGTATGCAGGATGTACCAATATTAGTAATACCTGAGGTGATGTGATCATAAACGATTGTATAACCATGACGCTTCCATTCCTAGGAGTGATGAAACTAGTCTGGATTTTAGAAGCTCCTCTTCATATATAAGTGATCTGATCTTGGTCAAAATATTTGACATTTATATGAATGTGATTTAGATGTAATGAGAAGATTAGATTTGTGGTCTTGATTTAATCAAGCATCTATGAGAGGTCTGGAAGATCTGGATTTGAGATGTGATCTCAATATCAAGTCACTATATGTGAAACAATACATTCGCCAATTCCTTATCTCCAAGTATCCGCATAGAAAGTGCATTATTCTTGAAAAGAGTTCAGGATAATTTCATTGTTGATATTATATATCAAGTATTGATAAAATTGATAATTAAATGTGATTTGATTACCATAAATTATATGAATTTGATTCATATTATAAGGAGAGTAATCTTAGATAATTAAATGTGATTTAATTGTCAAAGATGTTAATAATATGAATATGATTCATATTATTTTGGCACATGAGAATAGAAATCCAAGATGATTAAACGTGATTTAATTATCATGATATGAATAATGTGGATAACACTATCCATATTAATTATATATATTATAAATGTGATTTATAATATATGAGAGAGAGCTATTTGTAATTTACATTTGTTAATTAAGTGTTGATGAGAATTTGATTCACATTGGACATTAAATTGAAAATATAATCTACATTTTATTTTGGGTTGTGATTGTGATCCACAAATTTCCAATGGCAAGATTGCAATATTCAAAATTATTATGGATTATTATTATACAATAATTTACAACAAGTGTTGTTGGAAATCTTGGAGATTTCCATGTAATAATGTAATCTCATGAGACTACAAGAGATTGCCACCAACTCCCATATTACGGAAGGAAGCAATCTTCATTCCATAATATCCATGTTTGATTGATTTAATTTTAGGATTGATTTATATTGATTTATCAATATATATTTAATCTGATTAAATTACTTGTTGTTGTGTTTTTACAACAAAAACTTGGCCATTAAAACAAACACAAATCAATGTGAGCCATTCGATTTGTGTTGTCCATGGATTAAGATCCATGTATCCCAAAATATTATAAAAGGATAGGCACCCCTTTGCTCTTCTTTACACAGCACAAGTTGGAGACAAACTCTCTCTCTCTATCTCATTCTCTAAATGCCATCTCTCTCTTTCTCTCTCTTGTGGTCGTCCACCTTGGAGCCCTAGAGAGAGTCGCGCTCATCACAGTGTCGTCATTATGTTGCGGGATTATTTGCTTGTTGATCTCCCATCTCCTACGGATGAGCCTCACTCGTGAAGAAGACGTTGGATCTAGTGTGACGAGATCAGGAGATTTACCACTTGGATCATCAACATGGAATGCATGAAGCACACCTTTCATCAACACATTCGCAAGTGTCTCCTCCGTCTAATCGTACTTGAGATGGGAGGTCTCTTCATTTATAGACTTGATCACAACCATGCTTCATGAGGTAACCCTAATACTTGATTGTGGTTTAGATAAAATGATCTAAGAAGTGTTCTTGGATCATGTGGTTTCATCACATGATTTTTTTTTAAATTCCTGCTGCCCCGAGCAATTAGTGTGACTAGTCGCTCCAGATCGCATACAATGCGATCCTTATTATTCCGTGATGCGCTTAAGGACCTTACCATATCCTTATGGTCAAACTGTGCTTTTATATTTTCTTTCACCTATTCCGCTTGGTTTAATGCTTTTGAGTACATGATTCTTTCATTCCCTTTTTTACTGCAAGCATGTACTCCAATGCCTTATGGAGTGGCATCTCTAAAAGATGTTCTATAAAATCAAAACCACTCCTAGATCAGATAGTGATGTTTTAATTTTTAGAGTTTCTTTATTTTATTTAATATAGAAGGAAATGCATAGAATTAGAAGAAACATTCAAATGATTATCAAAACAAAATCCTCATATTCAAAAGGACAACCAAAATTAGTCTATACAATGTTGTCCGAAATAGGGGTAGAAGAAGAAAAATAAAATATAGGATGAATTACTGCTTATGCAAAAGATGAATCCACAATTTGTATGTTCTCCCTCTCTACTAAAAGTGAACTACATCTATTTGGTTAAGGTTATGGTGATGACGAAGAAGATGTTGAAACTCCATGGTCAGTTGCTGCTACATTGGATCTTTGCAATGATGGTGAAGAAGATGATATGTGAAGTGAAGCTCACCTCAGTGGTTGTCTCTCCCAATCCCAATGGATGTTAAGGAGGCTACAATCTCCTACCTCTTGTGAGATGAATGAGGCTAGATCAAAATGTAAAATCAAGGGCCATACCTTTCCCAAGTGTGGATGGATCATGGGCTACCTGCTTCTTCCGTCTGAAGTTGTTGGGATTGGCTTAGATCTATGTTGAGATCACTGTCTTTGTAGTGGTCAGGTCTTTAATCCTATGAGTAAGGTTATTAATATTCTTCATCAACAATGTCAAATGATCAAGTGTTGGATTCACCAAAGGTGCCTCAATGTGCTCAATGACAAGTTGTCGCTCATACTACTAATGAGGAGGTTGTCGTTGTCCGTACTGATGGTAATGAGAAGGATGTGTATACTATTTAAATGATGCAAACTATTGGTGATAAGGTTAGGTTGTGGAAAATATGCGTAATGTATTTACTGTTGCCCATGTCTCCAGTTCTGGAAATGATGTGGATATTGATATTGAGACTAGAACTACTGGTGATGGTACTGTTGTGGTCTGCCTCCGAGAAATTGGTGGGTGGGTCTCTAACCCTTCTACTAACTCAACTGGCCTTGCCCTGTCGGATTGGCTATCTGTGCTCTTGGTCGAACCAGATACCTTTCACCTCCTGAATGATAGGTGGAGGTGGATCCTGGTACTAAAAAATGTACGGACCTTCAGATTGGTATCGTATAATATGTTGTGAATGCTGCAAGACCTGGTCAGGACTATACACATAGTAAATGTTTTAAACTATGGATGGTACTTTGGTAATTTGCTCGGTGGAAGTGGAAGATGTCTGCTCCCGGGAAGAAGTTTCAGTTGTTGCACTCACACTCTAGCCATACGTTGATTATACTCACAATAATCCTATATTGTTTTCACCTCATCCAACATATCCATGTTCTTTATTCTCTGTACGATCACGTATCCAACTTCTTGGACCATTTTTCAATTATGTCCATATTAGAAAGGCAATTTTCTATAATGGTCAAATCAGAACTGTCCACCCTATCCACTACATGTTATGTTGTCATGTTGAAAAGCCTTGTGGGGAGTGGAAGGAGAAGTGATGGGAAGCTTCTAAAATGCATGTGAAGAAGAAAGAGCAACACTGCTCTCTGTCATCTCCTCGAAATACGATATAGGATATCATCATTGTTGAAATGACTCCCCTTACAAACGACATCTACCAGTTTCTGATTTTCATGACTCAAACCCCCAAAAATGTTTTGCACAAGACACTTCTTCAGAATATCATGATGGGGGCACTTCTCCATTAAAACTTCCCACACCTCATGAATTCTCATGGGACATTTGGGGAGAAGTTTTCTATTAGTGATCGCATCTGGTTGATGCTTCCAAGTCGGTAATATTCACATAGAAAAGCATAACTCAACTTTTCCCATGTAGTGACAACTTTTCCTAAATGATTTACCCAATATATTTCCTTGTCCATCAAGATGAAATGAAATGTCATCATCTTCCCTAACTCCAACGGGATGTTAGGGTAATGGATCCTGCTGCATATGCGATCGAATTGTTGCAGGTGTACATTCTTCATTGATATTTTTGTGGAATATGGGGAGTAATTGTAAGATAGTGGGCTTAATCTCGAAATGTCCACGAATCATAGGAATCTGAAACCATTTATTTGTCTGTCCTACACCTGGATTATAGGATTTCCTTAGTGAGAGCTAAGGCACTAGCTTTACAAGTTCATCTCCTGCATTCCCACCTACTTCATTGTCTATGTCCTACTCTCTCTTGTCTTGTTTCTACTCATGAATCATATATCTTAATGCAACCTGAAAGTCAACCTGCTCTATTAACTGAGCTTGAATGGATTGAATAAAGTCTGACATGGTAGTGTTGCTCTCACCCTGCTCAGCCATGGAACCTTTTCACTTAGTTGGCATCAAGTGATCTGTACTTGTTTCTGCAAGTGTAAACTTCACTAGATTAAGCTTCACGAATGATGGAGTCCCAAATGATAGTTCAATAATAAATTCAATCTTGAATAATGGATTGATCTCTAAGGTGAAGGGTGAAGTGAAAAAAGAGGAATACTCGAGAAGTGAGTCTCCCTGAGTAGCATACAGCTGGTTTGGAGTGTGAAATGTGTCCATAAATTCCAAATGAGAAACGCACCAATCCAACATATTCGATATTTTCATGCGAGATGCGAGAACACAAAAGTCAATCAAGAAGAGAATGGGTAGAAGGCGTGAAGGTTGCAAAAAGATCTCTAGCAATGATGTCATTTTTTAATGCTAAAATTCGATCCTTTATTTCTATGAATTAATGACAAATGAAGTTGTTGCAACCCAAAGAAGCGTCAATCAAAATTTTATTCAATTCTCATGCAGAAATAAAAAGGAGGAAAATGTAGCAAGAGAATTTGCTATTTGATTTACTTGTATAGCTTACAAGATCGAACTCAAGGAGACAACGAAAATCAAGAGGGTTATTCTATGTAATGAAAATCAATGAGAGAGTGAAGAAATCCCTATGCATACTATGCTTGGTTGTTGTCTTTTTAAAATTTTATTTTTTTATCAATTTAATTTTAAAATTTTATTAATTTATCTGGTTTTTATTTTTTTTATTTTTTTAAAAAAGATTTTTTAATCATAAAACAATAATATAATTAAATAAAATTTAAAGTTTACGAAGTAAATAAAAGTAAATAAAAAACTTACGAGGTGAAGAATGCAAAAAAATCAAGAAACCACGTGCACGGGAATGTGTGCCCTGCTGGACCAAGCTTGAATTAAATAAAATAATCTTAAGGTTGAAATAATATCTCAAAAACAACATTTTATTGCAATTTTCAAAAACTTGCGTTTTAAGTAGGTATTACAATTCAAACAGGAATCTTGTGTAATTAAAATAAATTCTTAGGGCATGCAAGCAAATGTTAAGAGAAAAATAAGATGACATGTTCCCTTGCAAAGGCTTATTGAAATATACAATTAAGACAATCATATAAATGCAATTGTACCCTTTAAACATATGGCGCGAGGAATGACTTTAATGCACTGCTTCTCTGAACCAATGCCTGAAATCGCTCTAGAATGGATGGAATCGACCGGAAGCTAGATCTTCAATCAATGGTCGAACGTTGGGGAGAAATAAATGGTCCATATTTTATCTAGCATCAAGTTCTTGATTTGACGAACTTGAGAGCACCTGGAAGAACTAGAATGAAGGAGGAGTCACCAAGGAATCGATTTGTCGACCAAGGAAGACAGAATCGTTGCTCACCCAAATCTGCTACTAATGAGTGATGTGGCTCCATTAGATTCTCCTCTATCGACCAGAGCAGGAATTGGGTCTCGATGGTCTTTAAGTGTGAATCTAGGGGGGTTATGTTCGGCAGCCAGTGGACCCCCAGGTCTCGCTCCTTGCTCATATATGTCTTTAACCTTAAAAATTGAAGCTTCTTCTTGAAAGTATATTCTAGGCGGAACCATAGGCAACCGCTTCACTCTGCGGCTCTTGGTCTTTCTTCCCATCACCAAGAAGGTGGCCATAGACACTATGTGTCCTCTCCGTCCTTGTTCTCTTAGTACTCGACCTCTTGGGCATCAATTTACTCTTTACAAATCTCTTGAGGTCGAGGAAGTGATCTATGTCCTTTATTAAGGAAGTTTGAAAATCAATTCTTCATCGAGTGCTTCCCTTATGACAGGATCCAAATTTTTTAGGTCTTTTCCATTTTCAATTTTTCTGTAGGTTTTTGATTTTTCAATTTTTTTGGTGTTTTGAGTGGATGAGTGATCAGACTCTAAATTGGAGGGTAAGTGGTTAGTAGAAGAGAGAGATAGGAATGGACTCCAGCTGTACAAATGGTGTGGGTTTCCTAATGCTCGCGCGATTTTCAACATCAGTACTACTTACTTCCTTCTCCACTTTCATACTTAGGCTGGCAGATATTGAGTGCAATATTTCCATGACATCTCTCAACTCGTTACCAAATGATTCATTTTTCTTAATAAGTCTAGAGATGTCATCCTCCACAAAAATCTCATGACAAATCATGGGAGGGTTATAATCAAAAAATAAATAAAAAATCATAGTAAAATGCTAAATAAATAGATAAACATTTTTATTTTATAATAGAAAATTAATAAAATCAAATAGTATTTTTATTAATTATTGTCGAATAACTCTATTGTTTTGTCTTTTAGTGGGTCTATGTGGACCAATCAGGTCCCTCTATTCATTGATTCCGAGTCAACACCCCCACCAGAGTTCTGATTTGATGCGACCTGTCATCTCCCCTCTTTTCTTCCATTTTTCCTGCTCGACCTATCACTCAATCCCTTTTGATCTCTTCACATGAAATGATACTTTATCAATCATGATTCACATGCAACCAATAGATTCTGTGTACATAACTTAAAATCCTTACATTTAGCCGGTCAAATAAGGATTCCATACCTGTTTTATAAATAACCAACCTCCTCCTCTATTGATTCTTTGGCCATTTCCCTAACCCTAAAGCTCCCGCCTCTAGCTTAGAGAGCATCCCTGTGATAGAGGGAGGTCCCCTGAAGGTCGCGCATGGTTGAAGGAGGATGGAGGTGCACCCAAGGGCCAACTCCAGCCACTTATTCTCCTTGGCCTCCGGCCAGGTAAGAGCTACATTATTTTATGATTTTATCTAGCTTTTAATTTCAACTTTTGTTTTGCGCATTTATATCAGTCTTTAGCATAGCGATTTAGCATAGATTCTCCATTTCATAGGTTCGTCTGATGTGACGCCACCATTATCCTACCCTCATGACCACCCACTTCCTTCTCTATCCACTTCTCCATCCAACTCAGCTCGTTGCCCAACCTGATCGAGCCTCGGTCAACGAATAAATGATCCACCTCCATCACTTCACTCCTCCACGCCTCGATAAGCCACCAAAGTAAAAGCCGATATCCGGTGTCATTGTCCTTCCAGTTCTTCTACACCTTTTGCAGGACATGAATTATTGACAGGATCAATTGCCCCCACAGACCTCTTTGTCACCTCGAGTTGAGACCGGACAACAATTGGACTATACACATCCTGACTTGACCTTAGATGACAACAAGGCTAACCAAACCGACTGAATGAAGAGGCATGCACTACATGATCTTCCTAACTAGATCGACTATAGTGATCAAGCCCACATTGACCAGCCTTCATACCACCCATTAGGAGAACTGGCATATACATGGGATTGGATTCATGCGATGAATTTAGAGACCCCCAGTCTACTGGCTCCAACTTATAAGACTCTTACCAATAAGTGCCATACATACGGGCCATACTCTACCCAATATTACACGCCTGAGTCAAGATGTGTTGAGTATAAGAGCTCGAATTCTCAGCAGTATCCTCCAATTGAGAAGACATGTCTCATGATATGTCGTGATAACTTACTGGAGGATGACATATCCAGAATGTTCAAGAGTCCATGTAGAAAGTGTATCATGGACTTCACAGATTGAATTTTGAAAACCTGTAAGACACTGGATTAGCCACGCGTCGTGTACAGCTGGAATCCCTTCCACCTCCCTCTTCTACTAACCACTTGCCCTCCAAACCAGGGTCTATACATTCTCATATTCCTCAATCACCTGTGAAAAAGACAAGCAAAAATTTAAAAACTAGAAATCATCATAAAATTGAAAATGGAAAAGACCTAAAAAAGTTGGACCCTGCAGTTAGGGAAGCGATTGATAGAATATTGATTTTTGGGATTCCCTTAATAATGGCCATTGAACACTATCCGGGCCTTAAAAGATTTTTGAGAAGTAAATCGATGCCTAAAAGATTGGGAAGTAAGAGGACAATGACTGAGAAACACATAGTGTATGCCACTTTTTTGATGATAGGGTGAAAAACCAAGAGCCGTAGAGTGAAGTGGTTGCCTATGTTTGATCGTGAAATCAAAGACACTACCTTCACTCATGCAAGAATTGATGATGACTGACAGATAAATATCCTCCCGACCTCCATATTTGCCAAGCTCAAACTCAGATCAAGCAGGAAGGCTAGAGAGATCGTCCAACTATCTGATCAGTCTATAAAAAGATCGAGTGGAACCATTTCAGTCATTATTACTTCCCAAGGTGTTCTACTCTAGATAGACATCACGATTACTGATATTGAGCACCAAGGAGAGTTCACCTGGTCACTGATCATTCTCAGGAATCCATTCTTAGCCTTGGCTAATGCACCTATAGATTGCTAGACTCGGGAGATCGATTTCACTGCATTGGGAGTACTCCGACCTCTCCCAATCTTTGAGGGCACACAATATTCTAAGTAAACCATAAAGTTGCAGACAATCGTGACCTCCGATAGACAGTTGAGTCATGTCTCTCTGCTACATCTTGGATACCGACTGTCCAGATGATCATTGGTTCAGAAACTCCCTACACCTCCACATCACCCACTGCTTACATCACCACCACCGTGAAAGATTTTAGAGAGGACTCACAACCAAAAGTTACCCCTGAGTTGGACACGATCTTTTCTAATTTCCTTGACTATTTAGATGATCTAACGCATGGGCCGATAAATGACAAGCCAACTGAGAACACTATGCCATACCAGAGACGTGTGCTAACCATGCAGGAGTATTACAATGAATACGGTGACTCATATGATGATGAACATCTGATCAGCACCTCGCACACAATACATCTAGGACCTTGATAGCCCGCCCGCACCCTTAATTAATTCGAGCAAATTAATGTCCAAATTAATGTTAATCGTTCGTTGCAGTCGGATACGAGAGGCTAGTCAAAAACCACTTTAATTAGTTTCGAGTTAATTTCAAGCGGCAAATTTTTTTTTACTTTGTGAAGTCCAAGGTCGAACTCAGGGAGGAAACTATCTCCTTAGGTCAAATTTTAGCAAAATCCAAGTGTGAGACTTTCAGGGAAAATATTTTTGGTCTTTTTCTATTTTCTATGCAGACACATGCAACCCGCAGGCCAATAGAACAATTAATTCAATTAAGATATCAAATGAAGTCCAAAAAAATCTAAAAATTTGCCAGATGATTGATTATGATGAAAATGGTCTACCCTAATTTTTTTGGAATTTGTAGACACTAAATGAATTTACTGTGAATTAAATATGCAGACAGGGTGATTTTCACTATTTTATTTTTGATAAATATCAAATCACAATTTCTTCAAGAGATAAAATTATCCTAGATATCACTCATGATGAGGACTCAAGGAAAATTGACAGATCTTAATTCCAATGTGAAATGAATTTACTAAAATTAAAATGCGAAAACCACTCAACAATTTATTTAGGCCTCGATATGTGTGCAAATGACATGAAATTTTTATGGCATGTTAAGAATACTGTCCTTAGGCTACTGTGAATTTTTGAGGATTTTTGGAACCACAGAGAATTAACTAGAAATTAAAAGGTTTCACTGGGTAAAATATTCCAAAAATGTACCAATTAATTCATTAATAATTCTACTGAAATTACAAAAATGTGACACGTGGCTCAATAGACAGAGGACAAGTTTCTCAACAAAATGCAATTTTTGGAATTTAAAAATGATGTAGTATGCAACCTAGGGATGCGTGCAAACACAGGGGTGTAAATGCAATTCAGGAAAATAAAATTACATAAAGTAAATATGCTGACAGGGACTAACATGCAATTACCTATAATGCTGGAGACTCTAGTGCAATTTTTCCAACAAGCACGTGCTCCTCACGTGGGCTCAGCTTCTCAGGGACCTTTTTGCAAATATGGAAGTCCCGGGGTCCTCTGTGTAAATTACCCAGGCCGCACGTGCTCCTCACGTGGGCGGCCTAGGCTCGGATGGCTGCGGAGGCTCGGAGAAGCTTCGGGCTGTCCGAGCCTAGGTTCGGGAAGAGGCTCGGACCCTTTCTGCATGGCTCGCTGAGGTCCGTTGGATCAAGCTTGATCCAACGGCGATCTGGGCGTCGATGAAGATGGCGACGTGGCTCGCTGAAGGCCCTTGGATCAAGATTGATCCAAGGGGTGTCGGTGCTGACGCGTGGCTCGATCAAAGATCGTCAGATCTACGTTGATCTGACGGCTCCTGGCTGCTCCAGATGTCGATGACGTGGAGGGCTAAGTGCCGTTAGATCAGGAAGGATCCAACGGTACTGGTGAAGAGCGGCTGAGTGCGACGTGGGACGAAGTCTACCATTCGATCAAGGTGATCGAACGGCAGCTGGAGCTTCTCCTTCAACGGGCCTCCGCCGCCTGCGGAGGAGATGGCTGGGCTCCGATGAGGTGGCGTGAGCTCTGCCCGTTCCTCCAGATGCCGATGAAGCTCTCCGAGGTGTCGGAGATATCCCAGTAGGAGCGTGGCGATGCGGAGAAGGCGCTGATGGTCCCAAGAGCTGCAGAGGGCCGTCGGAGGTGGCTGACGACGAAGCTCGAAGTCGTCTCCGGCAAAGTTCCGATCAGTGACAAAAGAAGTACCTGCAAGGGTCAGAAGACTAGCCGAAGCTCAGGCTTGCACTTGTGGAGGTGGGAGGATGGTTGGCGAGGCCTAAGGCGGAGGGAGGTGATCGGGCGACGGTGCTCCGGCCAAGTGGCGAAGCTGGAGATCGATAGATGATGAGGTGCGTCGTCGGCGGGGTAAAAGTTGACAGCGAAGATGAGAGCTCCGACGCGGAGCTTGGCGGAGTGAAGGCGAAGCGCGAAGATGATCGTGGACGTGTAATTAAATCGGAGAAGATAAAGAAAAATTAAGAAAAAGATCGGAGGGGGAATGGAGGGGGTTCACCTGGGGATTGGAGCTCCTTTTCGGGTTCCAGGTTTTCGCTCGAGGGACCGGTGATATCCCGAGCTCAAGCAGCTGCTCGGAGGAGTGGCTGCGACACGGCGGTGGGCCGAGGATCTCGCCGAAGGAGATGACCGGTCTTTGCTCGAGAAATAGGTCGCTTGCTGTCACCAAACGGTTGCTCCGAGCTCGGGGTATCTCTCAGGGGTGGCGGATAGCCATGACGGTGGCTGGTGATGGTGTATTTATAGGATGGAGGTGGCAGCAGTGTTGGCGACGAGGCGAGTTCATGGGCGTCATGGAGCGACTCTGGTGGTCGTAGTGGGGAGTGAGGTATCTGGCGAGGATGAGGGACGAGTGGGTGACATCGTGGAGGTGGTGGTGCTCGTCTGCGGTGGTCGAGGAGCTGCCAAGAATAGGAAGGGGGCGCCCCTCCGCAAGGCAGAGAACGTGGGAGAGAGGGGCACCCAAGGTAGGAGACGAAGTCTCCACCGTTGGATCTTCTGATCCAACGGTGGTGATCGAAGCGGAATGGGACGTGTGTGATTAGATCGGGGCGCGGTGATGATGGGCCGTGATCGCGCCACGTGGAGGGAGCTGGGCGAAGCGCAGGCGAGCGGCTTGGATGAGGAGATGGAGATGATCGAAGGGACGAGGAGCGCCAACGGAAGAGCGGCTGTGATGGAGGGATCAGGGGCTTGATCAGATGGTTCATATGCCGCCACGTGGCGAGCTCTGGAAGAGGCGCGGACGGGCGGATCAGATGAGGCCCTGGAGATGATCTGACGGCGTGGATTTACGGTGCACGTGGAAGCGGCTAGGCCGTTGGATCTATAGCGTAATCCAACGGCTGTGGCTGCGGGCGACTGGGGCAAGGGGAGCGGACCGCATGGCGCAACCAGAGGGCGCCACGTGGCCTGCTGTGAATGGCTGGAAGAAAATGAATGTGTAGAGGCAAGAGGGGGCCGAATTTGGAAAAACTCAAAACATGAAAGTTATAGATCTCGATGTGATATACAAGTTTCATGTTGACCAAAGTCGGAGATGAGGTCAAATATGATACATAAATACAAAGATACAAATATACATATATGTAGTATACAAGGTGGCCCAAAAACCCAACTTTCTCATACGAGCTCCAAATTGGATGAAATTAGTCTCATTTCAAAGGTCTTTTAATGTGTAGTATTCTAAGAGTAAGTAGACCTAGTTCGGAGTTTGTATGAGGGATTTATGTGCATTTTAGTGTACAGGGGTTCTAGGGCTTTATTGACTAATTTACAAGGGGGATATTTGGCATTCTTCCCTATATTATCAACTAAGGAGTACATATTATAAGGAAGAGGTTATTTTAGTGAGTGGATATTTTACAAGGGATTTTGGCTTCTTATTTGAATGCAAATGGACTGCTAAAATGAATGTATTATGTATGTATGAATGAATGCTATTTATGCATTATAAAGGGAAATATGCCTCTATTTACTCGGGAACAAGGCTCTATTTTTGACTTTGGAGGTGATGAATCACAGATTCATCAGACCTACACCAAAAGAGATAACCAGGACGAAATTGACCAATCTCGATAAATCGGTTGCTCCATCCTCTAGTCAGTCATCTTGTAAGAAGAAGAAGAGTATTGATTCCTCAAGGTGTTCTCCTGAACTCCTCTAGAGGTATCACTCTCCTCTTCCTCTTGAGGCTTCATGTTCTGAAAAACCAACTATGAAAGTTGCCTTTGACATACCAGAGAAGGAATTTTCTAAGGAGTCCTCATCAGGTACGGATATGGTGATCTATGTGAGTTAGCTCTGTTCGGATGTTCTTAAGCCATATTTAAGCAAGTAGTCGTATGTCGACTCTTGTTGGATGTTCCCTACCCCTCGATATTATTCCTCTAAGGACGATTCTGACAGCGACGCATATGTATACTATCCACCCCCTCGCTCCCGCAAGAAGGTCCATCACAAACCTTCTTGATACATGTATATTCTCATTCCTCCTTATATAGATTTTCCTTCCCTTATTTCCCACCCTCCCCATGATTCGTATCACTTGTACAGTTCTGTATCGTTTTTATTTTGTCGCTATACTCAAGATGACTAGATCTTAAGTATAAGGGGGGTGAGTGACTGAAAAATCACCTGATCACTTGTCTTCTTCTGAACCTGCAAAAGAGTCAGAGAGATTTCGGTCGTCGTATCGACCAGGTGAGTTTTTACAGAAAAGATTAAAACTAATTAATCTTCTTTATTTTTATTTATACTCCTAAACAAATGTGTATAGTGGATTCGTACGAGAGTGTCGAACTCAGGGAGGCAAACTGTTGAAACTAGGGAAAATCGGTAGAAAAACTTAGGCAAAAGGGGTTCCTAGTTGTTATTTTATTTTTAAGAATTTTTTGAATTTTTTATTATTTTTGAAAATGTTTAAATTTTTATTTGATTTTAATTTTGTTATTTTTATATTTTTATTTGATTTTTTTATAAATTCTTAAGAGATTTTTATATTTTTTATGGATTTTGATTTATTTTTAAGGTAAAATGTAAGCGTTTATTGAAAACTGTGACGTATTTTGGATTTTTAAGAGTGAAAAGAATGTGAAAATATCTTTCTTATATTTTCTGTAGACAGTAGATAAAATTACCTTTAAAATGATAGGTTGTGCGCTTTTAGGGGATTTTTCTTTATTTAGTTATGAATTTTTGAAATTTTATGTGCTTTATATTATTTTTTTATGTTTTATTACTTGGTTTTTATTTTGTTCTATATTTTTTTGTATTTAGTACTGTTTAGAATGTAAAATATGGTATTTTTATGTTTTGTAGTGTATTTTTATTTATTATGTATATAGTATAGAGAGTATATACAGTTTCAGGGATATGAGTGTAAAAATGACAGAAAGTAGAAGAGGATATTCCAAAATCTCCCGGGTTTCACATACCTGGCCACGTGCAAGCTCCTCCTGCTAGAGCTGTAAGTCACTCAAGAATTTTTGGAGGATATTTCACACAAAAGCGCCAAAAATCATGAGCTCTGTCACGTGTATTCTCCTGCTGAGGACCTGTTTATGAGTGTAATAAAGTATGGGAATATTTCTGCAATTATGCCAAAAGTATCAGCTGCCTCCCATTTCACGCGCGTGAGGGCTTTAAGCGGTAGTCGATGAGATCGAAGCCGTTGACCAGAATTTGATCATGCAACAACTGTATAATATGGTCAGCGGTGACGCGCTCCCCCTTTCCGACGAACTACTCAAGACAACAATATCGGGCGACGGCGGCATGAACCGGGAGGCTCGATCGGGTCACTGGTTGTCGCAATTGCAGTGGAATGGATATCCAGATCGGAAGCGGCAGAAAGTGACGGCAAACTATGATCGGATCGTTGAACTGTGGTGCTGCTTTATTCGATTCCCACCGAATAGACAAGCTCCAAACTCCGGGATTCAGATCAAAGGAACAAGCCTTGAGTTTCCCTCACTGCAATAAAATGATGCACCTGCAGGGGAGAGTACTTCTCTCGATTTGATTCAAATCGGAGCACCAGCTACATACTCCATGTATACTCAATTCCCACGATGGAGTTGATGCTTTGAATTCAAACTCACTTTTCAGAACAAACACTATCAATTACTTTGAATTCACATGTGAAATGCACCAAAATCTCAATTATATTCAAATCCCATCCGAAAGTCTTCTCAATCTAATAACATCTAAGCAACGAGATAAGTCATGATGCTTTTCTCTAAGTTTTGTCCAATTATTCCTTTAGCCTCAGAAATCTGTAAACAATTTGGAAAGCAATTCGCAACAAGTCTCGCATGCAGACACTAGAGTCAGATCGAATTCGCTAGCAATGCAAACAAATCGACGAATCTGTAGTTTACACTTCCAGATTCCTTGAACTCCAAATCAAACGGTGAAACTAAATTCATTGTGGCATTATAAAAAAAATCAAAATGGAATAGCTTCAATCATTCTCAGCAGTTTAATTATGTTCAGTCGTAAATGTTCGTGAGGTGAATGGAGATCTCTGGCGAATGTGGTGGATTGAGATCAAGCGCTCAAATCCGAGAGGAATCTGAGATGAACAAAGATGAGAGAAGGTGTGGAGAAATGGATCAATTGAATGTGGTGTTGTATCGGAGTTGATTTTTGTATCAAAATAGGGAGAAAACAGAGATGAAAAGAAGGATTGTGAGGTGAATCGAAGTAAGGAAGATGATCATAACAAAAACAGAGGAATTAAGGAGATTGGGGAATTAAAAATAGAAGAGAGATGGAGGGAGGAAAACAGAAGAGGAGGAATGGAGATGAAAACGAGGAGAGAAGGAGAAGGCTAAGGTAGAGATTAGAATGCCTAACCTGGAAATCGGAACCGGAGGATGTTGCGCCAGTAATGGAGCTCGGCAAAGCTCCACGGATCCCAGCCTCGACGCGCGGCACGACGCGGGGGCTCGTCGCGGCGGAATGGAGCTCGACGTCGGCGATGGATCTCGCCTCTCCTCCTCGCTCTCGCTCGACGCGCGGCGAGGATCGCTGTCACTGATCTCTCTGTCACTCGGAGCTCGAGGACGAAGGTGGAGTAAAATGGCGGATACGTCGGCTCCGGTTGGGGTGAAGCTCTATTTATGGAGGGAGAAGAGGATGAATCTGGACGGAAAATAGGGAAGATGAGGTTCCTTGGGGAGCAAGCAGCCGGTTCCCGTCACCGGCGGTGGGTGGCGTCACCGCCGAGGTTGTTAGGCTACCGGCCTAACAGCCAGCCGGTGAAGGAGAAGAAGAAGAAGGGGAAGATGGGTTGGGGAAGAAGGTGACGGGGAGAGAATTGGGAAAGTAGGAGAGAGAAGGTGGAAAAGAAAAGAGGAAGAGAGAAAAAGAGAGGGAAAAAATAAATAAAATTAATATAATTAAATAATTAATAATAAAATTAATTATAATAATTTAGAAATTAAATATATAATTAATAAATAAAGATAATTGATAAATTATTTAAATAATTAATTAAGTAATTAAGGATATATTTAAGTAATTAAGTATTAATTAAATAATTAATTAATTAAGTAAGTAATTATTTAACTTAAAAAGATAATTAAATAAATAAAATATTATTTAAAACAAAAAATAAAGAGTTAATGTATTGAATAATAATATAAGTTACGGTTTATTGTACAATATACCAAATACGGACCTGAAAACCGTGTTTTTCGTATTAACACCGATTTTAGCGAAACTAATGTCATTTCGTAGATAATTGAAAAATATAATTTTCGGGACCGATTTTGCTTAAATCGGAGTTCATACGGCCGAGTTATTAGGCCCGGAACGAAAAAAGCAGCGGCTTCGGGGCTCCGAATTTTTTGGGTATTTTGACTCTATTATATTTTTATATTTTTATATACAATTCTAGATGATTTTAGGAAAAAGAATTAAGTTAATCGGATTTACGATTATTTAATTAAAAATCCGGGAAGATTATACATATAATACAAGTATACAACGGGTCCAAAAAGACGAAACTCACAGGTTTTATCCGAATATTTTTCTGATTTTTTTAATAAATAGTATTATATACAAAACGGATTTTAAAAGTGAGTTTGGTCATTTTGGAATTTCCTATAAATACATATGAACCTTAGAAGTCGGCTTTTGCGGCTTTTTCCAGTCCATTATGGTTATTTTATTTTTATACTGAAATATTTTTCTAATATTTTTATAAAATAATATATATTTTTTTGAACAACTTTTATAAAAGAAGTGTTTTAATTTGAAGTCATTTTGATGATAAATAAAATAGGTGAAGTATTTAAATGGTGAAAAATGGGTAATTTATATTTTTGGTCTTGATTTTCTTAATATTTTTATAAATTAGGATCCTTATCTTCCCCTACTTATTTTTTTTGTCGACCCGGTCAATATTAACCTGGTCTCGGGGTTAGGATCAGTCTGTATATTACATATCCAGCTTCTTTTATTTTTATTTTTCTTTTTCTCTTTATTCTTTTATTTTGGTAAAAATAAGTGTTAGATATATAATATTAATAATTATGGTTAAAGTGTTAATTAAATGGAATTAGTGGATATTTACATGTATTTTACCAAGGATTTTAGCCAAAATGAAAGAATAAAGGCGATGAATCATGGATTCATCATTCCCCTATACTTTACCTTTGCTAGTCCCTTAGCAAACACTTATTCTATAAATAAGTGCAAGCAAAAAGAAAAAGAAAAAGGAAAATAAAAGAACTTAGAACATGCTTGTTTCTTTAAATCGAATCTCACTTCACCCGAAATCTGAAGCTTGGATTTAAACCTTTGGATTAATAGTGTGTCGGGACTCTATTAGAATTAGGATTTAAGCCTCGACAGCTCTCAAGTTCCACAAATCCTTATCGAGATCCACCTCAACAGCCAGCTCAGATCCACCTATCCATCACGCAAACCTTTCGGCTTTGAAAGCAATTTGTACTGTGTGTGAAAAGGTTTAGCTCTTCCCGCTTAAAGAAGCGAAGGAACCGCCCATACGGCTACACACTCCCATTGGGCCCTTGTCCAACAACTCAATCCTCGAGGAGGGAGGTATTTCCTTCTAAGGTCAGGTCGTGCTGTGTCCACAATCGAATAAGAGAGAAGGTAGAAGAAGGAGAAGAGAACTGGAGTGTGATCAGTGTAATCACATCTCCGGTGAAGCCTGGCCAGTTTAGCCAAGTCTCCACGAAGACATGCAAGCTTTTCTGAAGCTCGGACCATTGTGGTCATTTTTGGTATTTGATGTATTCGGCTTCTTTTTTTGGTAGTAGTGATTGTTGCACTGCATAGGTCTTTTGTGCCTCGACGGATATAGAATCTTTTTTTTCGCCCATGTTTGAGGTCTTGGAAAAAATTGTGCCAGCAGATCCTTGCCTCATCCGAAGATTTATTTCAACCCCAGTCTCTCCCGTCTTAAGACCTCATCACCACCAAACAAGGATGGAAACGCACCACCGAAAAGGATTGCCCTTCGCAACCCCAGGCAGGTCGAGCTAAGTGCAGAGTGCATGAGTTCAAAATTGGTTCAAATGGAGAAGAGTTAAACGGATGACACCAGGTGTCTTACTTAGGCACTTTCAAGTTGAATTCCGAACACGGTCTCATGGAACCCAAAGAATTAAGTCTGAAAGACCTGAAGAGCCTCAATTCCCGATCCTAATAAAGTCCCTTTAGAATTAAGTGGATTAAGGCGTAAACCAAGCTGCATCTCTCAGATTTAGATCCGTTCGGTTCAAGAATCGAACTTGTTCTGAAAAATGCTAATGAATGCAACAATTTTTTATGAGGTATATTTTTCGGCTTAAGTGTTTTAAGTGGTTTTTAAAGAATTTGTAAGTTTTTATTGGATTTTAAACTTTTCAATTTTTAGGGGTCTTTTTGTAAAAGTTAGTGGATTAATTTGATTTGCATAATTTTTACACGGCTTATGTACATTTTTCAAAGGATTTTATACAAGTTTTATATACAAGTTATACGGCTTTTATACAAGATTTTATACGGTTTTTATTTTCAACTTTTTAAGGATTTTATCAAAGTATTTTACACGTTTTTTATATACAATATTTAAGCTATTTTTTATAAAACATTTTTACGGTTTTCTTGCGGCTTTTAGAAACCCAAAATATACACCCATACTTTTAGAGAGATATATTATTAAAAATACGACAAAGTACGAGTTATGGCTTCTAAAGTATATATAGCATATATATACGACATAGCGTGAACTATGTCCTCATAGTGACCAAAGAAGCGGTAAAGGAAGACATAACTCGGGCTAAGTATAGATTGGTGAAAAGAATTCTATACTACAATGACTCAAAGAATAACGAATAACGAATAGAAGTCGATCATCTCCTCTATACTTAGGATCAGGTGATCCTAAGGATAGCCGACTCAAAACCGAAGATGATCGAGGTCAAGAAAATGTACAAACTCAACGGCTCGGCTTGTCCCCCCTATACTTAGGGTAAAATATCCCTAAGTATATAGACGAAGATCAAAAGGTGAGGGACAAGCGAGGGAGCAGACGATACAAAAACCGACGACAATCAAAAAGGAGAAATGAGCGAGATTACCCCCCCCCTATACTTAGGGTAAAGTACACCCTAAGTATAAGCAACGACCAAGAGTAATCGAACAGGACGATACAAAACAATAGACAATGTCTACACCCCCCTATACTTAGGATAAAGCACATCCTAAGTATAGCAAAGTTAGATAAACCTAAGTGTGTAAAAGAAGGGAAAGAGTAAAATCGAAAGTATATACAAGATCTGGTAAATCAGGTATGAGATGCATAGTGTAAGAATGAGAAGATCATCTCATACAAAATAGATGGGGGAAACTTCAACGGCTTGCGGTTCATGATCGAGAAAGGGTTTTAACCGCTGACCGTTGACCCGAAAGGTAGACTCAGAAGACAACTCAGATATGTCGATGCTACCGTTGTCGTACACCTTTCGCACAAGATACGGGCCTTTCCACTTACTATGATGTTTCCCTGGAAATAGTTTCAGCCTTGCATCGAATAGCCCTACTTTCTAATCGGCTCAAACTGCTGTGGCTGATGTGAGATCATGCCACTCTTTCATCCGCTCTTTGTAATGAAGGCTACTCGTGAATGCTTGATCTCTTAGCTCTTCTAGGGCTGCCAATTCAGTCTGCCTTGATCTCCTGAATCATCCAGACCAAAAATCACTTCCTTCACTGCCCACAGGATTTGTGCTTGATCTCAACAGGTAAGTGACATGGCTTGCCATAAACGAGTCGAAAGGGAGATGTGCCCAATGGAGTCTTGAAGGATGTTCGTATGCCCAAAAAACTGAGTCCAAAAGCTGCGACCAGTCCTTTCGGTATGGGAACAACCTTCTGCAAAAATCGTCTTAATCTCCCTATTCGAGACTTCATCTAGACATTCGTCTGAGGATGATAAGGAGTAGCAACCCGATGTTCTATACCGAACTGTTAGCAAGTGCTCTTACCTTGTCGGTGATGAAGTGGCTACCCCCGTCTGAGAATCAGAACACGAAGAACCCCGAACCGTGTAATGATATACTTCCTCAGAAACTTGCAAACCGTGTTTGCATCTGCGGCTCCGGGCAGGAATAACATCTACCCAACGACTCACGTAATCCACAGCTAGAAGGATATACTCGAACCCCTAACTTTTCGGAAATGGGCCCATAAAGTCGATACCCCCATATCGAACACTTCACAAAAGTGAATCGGTTGCATCGGCATCATGTCTCTATTTTCGCAAGTGCCCATCTTCTGGCAGTCAGTACATCTCTATACGAATGCGTGGGCATCCGCAACGAGCGTAGGCCACCAAAGGCCGGATTGGAGCACCTTTGTGCTGTCCTCTTCCCTGAATGGTGTCCTCCAGCTTCTAATCGATGACAATACATGAGGACACTCTGGTATTCCTCCTGAGGAATACACCGACGCCAGACGGAATCCTCTCCTTCTTGATAAAGGATCGAATCCTCCCAATGGTAAGACTTGGCTTTCGCGAGGAAAGTCTCAAGCCTCTGTCTGGACCAACCTTGCGGGACTTTCTTAGCAACAAGAAAGTTCACAATGTCGGCATACCATGGCAGCGAGGCGACAGCAAGAATCGCCTCGTCGGGGAAGGTCTCGGTGATTGGTGCATCAAACTCAGAAGTCTCGGGTGTTTCTAATCGGGAGAGGTGATCTGCCACCACATTCTTGACTCCAGTCTTATCCTTGATTACGATATCAAACTCCTGGAGTATAAGGATCCATCTGGTCAGACGTGGCTTCGAATCCTTCTTATCCATTAAGTATCGGATGGCGGTGTGATCAGTTGAAGATTGTGACTTTCGATCTAAGATATGGGATCTAAATTTGTCTAAGGCAAATACTACGGCTAGCATTTCTTTCTCTGTAACCGTTTAATTCCGTTGCACGGAATCCAAGGTCTTGCTAGCGTAGTGTATGGCGAATGGAAGGCCATCTCTCCTCTGTCCCAACACAGCCCCAATGGCAAAATCGGAAGCATCGTCATGATCTCGAATGGACCAATCTGGTGGCTGAAGGACAGGAGCCTCTACAAACCATGTTTCTTGAGAGTATCAAAAGCCGAAAGACACTTATCATCGACGATAAACTTGGTGTCTTTCGCTAGAAGATCAGACAACGGTCGGGCAATTTGCTGAAGTCTCGTATGAAACGTCGGTAGAAACTGAGATGCCCGAGGAATGACCGTAGTTGTTTCAGATTGTACGGTGGATTGAGTTTCTTTATGATATCCACCTTGTCCGGGTTCACCTCCATGCCCCGGTTGGAGATGATGTGACCAAGGACCATCCCCTGAGTCATCATGAAATGACTCTTCTCCCAAGAAAGCACGAGGTTAACCTCCGTGCACCTCTGAAGCACGCGGTCTAGGCTAGAAAGGCAAAGAATCGAAAATCATCACCGTAGACCGAGAAATCGTCCATGAAGACCTCCAAGATATCTCCTACCATGTCCGCGAATATCGAAAGCATGCACCTCTGGAATGTAGCCGGAGCATTACATAATGCAAAGGGCATCCGTTTAAAAGCATACGTTCCGAACGGACAGGTGAATGTCGTCTTTTCTTGATCTTGTGTGAGCAATGGCCACTTGTTATATCCCGAGTACCCATCAAGGAAGCAATAATGGCTCTTCCCGGCTAACCGTTTGATGATCTGATCGATGAACGGTAGCGGGAAGTGATCCTTCTTGGTCGCCTGATTCAAGCATCTGTAGTCACGCAGACGCGCCAAGAAGTCGGTACTTGGGTAGCGATCTCCTCTCCATCCTCATTGATCACTGTAGTGATACCGTCTTCTTGGGTACCACATGCAAAGGACTAACCCATTTCGAGTTGGAGATGGGATAGATAAAATCGGCGCTCCACCACTTGGATATTTCCTTCATAACCACCTCTCGAAGATTCGGGTTAGCCTGCGCTGAAACTCACGAGATGGCTTGGCGTCATCCTCGAGAAGGATGTGGTGGGAGCAGAGAGTCGGACTAATCCCATGGAGATCAGCTACTGACCATGCCTTACGATTCTTTTCAAGAATCGCCATCAGACGGAATTCCTGAACTTCGGTCAGATTGGAAGAGATGATGACCGGAAATATTTTGTCTTCACCTACAAGGAATCGGTACTTCATGCTTTGAGGTAAAGGTTTAAGCTCAGGGGGAGAAGGAGCATGGAGAGCGGGTTTGAATTAGAGCCTAAGAATAGGCTACTAGATCGAGATGTGCGAGTTCTGCCTGCTCTGACTTAGAAAGATCTGGAGATGATTGATGTTCTCAATTGATTCGGTCTCCAGGTTGGTTGTAGGCTCTGTAGATGAAGTCTGAAGTGATAGGAATTCGGCGAAGCACTGCCAATCAGCATCGTCGGAATCGGAATGATCTGCGGGTGATTGACAGCTATGAGTGTTCACTTCTGACTCGGGGGATAAAGAATATCTGAATGATCTGAGAAGGTATCAGAATCGTCTCTGTCAGGATTCTCGCTACTCGGCTCTAGGATTGTGCTCTCCAATCTCCCATCCTCGGAAATCTGAATTTCGGCTTCGACTGAAGGAGTAATAAAAGATTGGGTACTAGGTTCGGCCCAGACGGCCTCATCATCGGTTTGAACGAAGTCACAATCCTGATGACTATCGGGTTCGTCATCAGATGCTCGCTCTGATCCAGCTTCTCTAGAGTTCTGATCTTGGATCGTCTCTATATGTATACTTTCGCCCTGGACGCGAAAGTACACCTTCCCGGTACCATAATCGAAAACGGCCTTCGTTGTTGCCAGAAAAGGTCGTCCTAATATGATGGGGTATTGGTCACACATTCATGAACCGCCATGTCTAACACGACCGAAGTCCACAGGGGAATTTCAAACCCTTAATGGTGACGATAACGTCTTCAATTAAACCTTAGGCCTCTGACCGATCTATCAGCAAACTGCAAGACCGTTCGGCTTGGTCGAAGAGGCCCGAACTCGAAATTGTCGAGTAAGGAAGATGGAAGGAGATAATCGAAGATCGCTATCTAATAGAGTATGATCCAAAAGTCTGATCGAGGATCTCGCATCTGACTTACGGTGCTCCTGAATCTGATCTCTTGGTTGAAGACTGTTCTTAATCGCATGACAAGTTTCCTGGTCAACAAGTGTATCTCAGAACAGTGATTGTGTTGCCTCTTCTTTCTGCGGATGGTGGTTCGTTCTTTAAGTCCTTTCTGCAGAAGAGGATGTGAGCCAAGGCTTCCGAAAGAGTGAGTTGGATCGTAAACTTCTCGAGCATCTCTTTCGTCAGATCATTCATTTGAATCTTTTTTGTGTTTTCTTTTTTAGCGCCTTTTCGTAAGCAGAGTGCTTTCAGGAAAGGAATCTGTACATCCTCCGGGTTTGTCTGTACAATCAGAGGATCAGAAGAAAAGAAGCAAATGTTTTTGTAAAACAGGGTCTGGCTTTCTGTGAAGTATCCGAAAGAGCAAGATCTAGATCAACAATCTTTTTATTTCGTGTTTGGTTCTTCTCTTTTGTACATTTATTTGTGATTTTCTCTCATCATCACTAGAAATGAAAAACGGCAAAGCAGCTACATCGCCATTCAGCTCTGCTGTTCTTCAGACTTGGTGGTTTCAGCACCACCATCTCCATCGTCAAATGTTGCGGCTTCAGCACCGCCATCAATGTCGTCTACAGGCTCGCTTGCATGATCTGAGGTATCGTCCTCGAGCCTAGTAGAGTCTCCGCCTACTGGAATCCTACCGCTCCTAAGAGAGATGAAATCAGCATTATCACAGTAAAGATCGTCATCGGAGAATACCTGTGATTGGAGGGTGGGCTCTGTCAAATCTACCTGCTCTGACTTCCGCTTCAGATTGTTCGGGTTGGCTTCTATCTGAGCAGGCAAGGAGGACTTCCCTTTCACCATGTCGGTGACATGAGTTTTAAACTCATCCATTTCTCGCCTAAAGAAGCATGTTGGTCAGTGATAAGGTTTGCGAGATACTCTAAAGATGGGTTGTCATGGAAAGGTCCATGAGACCCGGATGAGTCACCTCGGTAATACTGAGGCTGCTGCTGAGCTGGCTGCTGCTGCGGAGGAAACTATTGCTGCTGAGGCTGGTAAGTGCTCTGCCTCCACTGAGGTTGCTGCTGGTACTGACGAGGACTGTAATGCTGTTGCTGCTCTCTGCTCAGCCTCATCTGTGCTGCGGTGTTGCTGGTAAGAGGCACCTCATGTAGACCATCGGAAACCAGGGTGATCACGACGGATCCCTGGTTGCTGCGGTCGGTCATACCAAATCCCATTGACCTCGGTCAATGGTTCAGGCATCTCAGAGTATGCTGGGGGCATAGATGCCAAGGCTGATCGCTCTGGTACACAACCATCTGAGTATCAGATGATGGCGTCTGCTGGAGTTGCTGGTACGCCGAGGGATGATGAGCAGACTCAGAATGCACATGGTAAATGTGCTGTACTTGAGGCCTAGGAAGGATGCCCTCGATCTCGGCTTCCAGAGTCAGCCTGTGATCTCGAAGACCGGTTGGAGTCTGTCTGTAATTCTTGAAGGCACATAATTTGTGTCTTCAGATCACTCAGGCATCGTTCAAGCTCATCAATCTTGTTGAGCTTGTCTATGTTCTGGCACTTCTTTTCAATTATCTCCATTCGATCCAACTTCTGGCAAATGATCCCCATATCAGTTGATGAGATTCGAGAGGAATAGAAACGACAGAAGATGGATTGCCTTCTATTGTGCCACTCGGGAATGCTGGTGATAGGTTGGTGGCTTCGTTGGTTTGTATAACCCGCGTCTGAGACATTGTAGTATAATCTCTGCCATTTTCTCTGTAATGACCCAGACTCGGTCTTCGTGCATCGAGAAGTACGAACCCTCGCAGACGCATTCACCAGTCCTGTAATTCTAGCGTCAGCCCACGAAGAAGCTCTGTACAAGAGTCAGCTTCGAAAGGTCATGGGGGGACACCGATCTCTGAGCTCTCTGAAACGATCCCATGCCTCGTGGAATTGCTCGTTCCCGATCATGTGAAGTTACTGATCATAGCTCTAGCAGCATTATATTCGACCAGAGGGTATACTTATTCATATATGCGGTTCTCAGCTCCTCCAAGGTCGAAACGTATCTCCCTAGAGTTTCAGCCAGTTAGGCTGCTTGATCAAAAGGAGAAAGGAAATGCCTGATCAATTTGGATCGGTGTCCTCGGTTCACTTCAAGCAATTCAGCATCATGCGTCGTGCTGCAGATCAGCTCGAATTCCTGAAGGTGCATGTCTGGCTCCTCAGTAGATAGCCCGTGAAACTTGGGCAGCAGTTGGATTGTCTGAGGTCGGAACTCGAAGTTCCCGCGGATGACAGGGAGACGGATCCATCGGTGAGTCGTAGTAGCTCCAGGGTTGTAGAGCTGCTGCATCGTACGGTTCGGGTCATCTGGAGGTCTCTCTGGTCCATCTTGCGGTTCCTGATCCTCAGGTCCTGGGTTCTCAGCTGCAGGATGATCTCGTTGTGCGCGCAGCTGTATCAGCTCCGCCCTGACATCGTTCATCATTCTACCTTGCTCCCTGATCTGATTCTGTATTGCTTCAAGGGAAGCAAGTAGACCACTGTTAATCGTAGCCTGATCTATAACAACTGAAGTGGTTTGCGATCCTTTGCCAGCCATGTCATCTAGAAAGGAAAAGGAATCTAAATCAGGCTTTGCCAAATCAATATATAGTTCCTGATGATTATCTGGCGATGATGATGGTAGAGAAGGTTTAGGAGAAGAAATCGACGATGAACTTCCAGGGTTAGAGTCACACCTGGAAGGAACAGCTCGAGTGGATTTCGGTTTGGGACGAGAGTCATCCCGAACCGATCTAGATGAACGGGTAGGCTCGCGAGAGAGTGGATCGGTCAGAGTCGACCGAAGCGATCGCCTTCCCATCATCTTCAAAGATTATTGATGATCGGATCTAAAAATATTAGACTCACACCGCAATCAAACGCAAAACAAACCCCGAGTTCATCAACGCAACCCTAGTGATGACCGTAAGAGTTCAGTCGATTATCTTTTCGATTTTATGGTTGTTTGGCAAACAAGTTTTCACAGATTAGCGAGATTAGATAGGTGCCCGAGACTTCCATGTCGTATTGTCCCGAGTTCTCGCCAGAGATCACATAGTCTCAGCCAGTATGGAAGTAAGTACGGACCGTTTCCGGCTACCCATATTCCTTAAGGACCGAGCCTTACGCAATGTCCTTTAAACCTCCCACTCTGCTAAGTAAACTCGGACCGTTTCCGGCTACCCGAGCATACTCACTGAAGATAAGGTGAGTAAAGGCGTGAACTAAGTAGTATTTCGATGGAAGTCCCAGACTCTGGCTCTACCTTATGTGTCGTCTCTCACTCACTGATCTGGAGTTTGTACCTGCAATGCAATTTTCAAGGATTGCTCTCCCAAGACAAGTGGATTCGTTACGTTTATTTTATAGTCAGATAGAATTAGCAGTCCCTGTTTTAGTTTTCGGTTTTCACTTTTTTTTGGATATTTTCAGAGAAAGACGTCTAACATATTTTTGTTTTTTTCGGTTTGGCCCTAGATACAATCACCTAAGTGTCGTATCCTAAGCAAGCATCTAAAATAAGCTACGATGCGCAGAGAAGGGGAAAACGCAAAAATCCTAACAAGCACCTATCTCAAAAAGTCGCGGAAAAACCGGCGATAAAATCGCGATGCGAAAAAGCCGCGGTGGGTGCCCTGCTCCCCCAGGAGTACAGCCCTGGTGAAACAGACCCCGAGAATAAGTACAAGCCAGGATACCTTTATGAGGCCCCTTTCTACAACACTTTTTATATTTTTTTTTACAAGAAATTTTAAAGAAAAAATTTTGCGTCTTTACGGTTCTCATATGTGCGGCTCAACCTGTGCTGCACAACTCAGAAACAAAAAGATGCGAGGTTAGAGAAGTAAAATGACGCAAAGAGAAATCCTAAACCTAAGTCTACAGTTGCCCTAGCGCTGCCTCCCCGGCAACGGCGCCATCTGAAAAACCACCTGATCACTTGTCTTCTTCTGAACCTGCAAAAGAGTCAGAGAGATTTCGGTCGTCGTATCGACCAGGTAAGTTTTTACAGAAAAGATTAAAACTAATTAATCTTCTTTATTTTTATTTATACTCCTAAACAAATTTGTATAGTGGATTCGTACGGGAGTGCCAAACTCAGGGAGGCAAACTGTTGAAACTAGGGAAAATCGGTAGAAAAACTTAGGCAAAAGGGGTTCCTAATTGTTATTTTATTTTTAAGAATTTTTTGAATTTTTTATTTTTTTTGAAAATGTTTAAATTTTTATTTGATTTTAATTTTGTTATTTTTATATTTTTATTTGATTTTTTTATAAATTCTTAAGAGATTTTTATGATTTTTATGGGTTTTGATTTATTTTTAAGCTAAAAAGTAAGTGTTCATTGAAAACTGTGACGTATTTTGGATTTTTAAGAGTGAAACGAATGTGGAAATATTTTTCTTATATTTTCTGTAGAAAGTAGATGAAATTATCTTTAAAATGATAGGTTGTGCGTTTTTAGGGGATTTTTCTTTATTTAGTTATGAATTTTTGAAATTTTATGTGCTTTATATTATTTTTTTATGTTTTATTACTTGGTTTTTATTTTGTTTTATATTTTTTTTGTATTTAGTACTGTCTAGAATAAAAAATATGGTATTTTTATGTTTTGTAGTGTATTTTTATTTATTATGTATATAGTATAGAGAGTATATACAGTTTCAGGGATATGAGTGTAAAAATGACAGAAAGTAGAAGAGGATATTCCAAAATCTCCCGGGTTTCACATACCTGGCCACGTGCAAGCTCCTCCTGCTAGAGCTGTAAGTCACTCAAGAATTTTTGGAGGATATTTCACACAAAAGCGCCAAAAATCATGAGCTCTGTCACGTGTATTCTCCTGCTGAGGACCTGTTTATGAGTGTAATAAAGTATGGGGATATTTCTGCAATTATGCCAAAAGTATCAGCTGCCTCCCGTGCCACGCGCGTGAGGGCTTTAAGCGATAGTCGATGAGATCGAAGCCGTTGACCAGAATTTGATCATGCAACAACTGTATAATATGGTCAGCGGTGACGCGCTCCCCCTTTCCGACGAACTACTCAAGACAACAATATCGGGCGACGGCGGCATGAACCGGGAGGCTCGATCGGGTCACTGGTTGTCGCAATTGCAGTGGAATGGATATCCAGATCGGAAGCGGCAGAAAGTGACGGCAAACTATGATCGGATCGTTGAACTGTGGTGCTGCTTTATTCGATTCCCACCGAATAGACAAGCTCCAAACTCCGGGATTCAGATCAAAGGAACAAGCCTTGAGTTTCCCTCACTGCAATAAAATGATGCACCTGCAGGGGAGAGTACTTCTCTCGATTTGATTCAAATCGGAGCACCAGCTACATACTCCATGTATACTCAATTCCCACGATGGAGTTGATGCTTTGAATTCAAACTCACTTTTCAGAACAAACACTATCAATTACTTTGAATTCACATGTGAAATGCACCAAAATCTCAATTATATTCAAATCCCATCCGAAAGTCTTCTCAATCTAATAACATCTAAGCAACGAGATAAGTCATGATGCTTTTCTCTAAGTTTTGTCCAATTATTCCTTTAGCCTCAGAAATCTGTAAACAATTTGGAAAGCAATTCGCAACAAGTCTCGCATGCAGACACTAGAGTCAGATCGAATTCGCTAGCAATGCAAACAAATCGACGAATCTGTAGTTTACACTTCCAGATTCCTTGAACTCCAAATCAAACGGTGAAACTAAATTCATTGTGGCATTATAAAAAAAAATCAAAATGGAATAGCTTCAATCATTCTCAGCAGTTTAATTATGTTCAGTCGTAAATGTTCGTGAGGTGAATGGAGATCTCTGGCGAATGTGGTGGATTGAGATCAAGCGCTCAAATCCGAGAGGAATCTGAGATGAACAAAGATGAGAGAAGGTGTGGAGAAATGGATCAATTGAATGTGGTGTTGTATCGGAGTTGATTTTTGTATCAAAATAGGGAGAAAACAGAGATGAAAAGAAGGATTGTGAGGTGAATCGAAGTAAGGAAGATGATCATAACAAAAACAGAGGAATTAAGGAGATTGGGGAATTAAAAATAGAAGAGAGATGGAGGGAGGAAAACAGAAGAGGAGGAATGGAGATGAAAACGAGGAGAGAAGGAGAAGGCTAAGGTAGAGATTAGAATGCCTAACCTGGAAATCGGAACCGGAGGATGTTGCGCCAGTAATGGAGCTCGGCAAAGCTCCACGGATCCCAGCCTCGACGCGCGGCACGACGCGGGGGCTCGTCGCGGCGGAATGGAGCTCGACGTCGGCGATGGATCTCGCCTCTCCTCCTCGCTCTCGCTCGACGCGCGGCGAGGATCGCTGTCACTGATCTCTCTGTCACTCGGAGCTCGAGGACGAAGGTGGAGTAAAATGGCGGATACGTCGGCTCCGGTTGGGGTGAAGCTCTATTTATGGAGGGAGAAGAGGATGAATCTGGACGGAAAATAGGGAAGATGAGGTTCCTTGGGGAGCAAGCAGCCGGTTCCCGTCACCGGCGGTGGGTGGCGTCACCGCCGAGGTTGTTAGGCTACCGGCCTAACAGCCAGCCGGTGAAGGAGAAGAA
Source organism: Ottelia alismoides (assembly GCA_037367405.1). NCBI lineage: Eukaryota > Viridiplantae > Streptophyta > Magnoliopsida > Alismatales > Hydrocharitaceae > Ottelia > Ottelia alismoides. Next base: position 2,420,166 of record JAZKJV010004119.1, on the reverse strand, counting down.
GAAGAAGGGGAAGATGGGTTGGGGAAGAAGGTGACGGGGAGAGAATTGGGAAAGTAGGAGAGAGAAGGTGGAAAAGAAAAGAGGAAGAGAGAAAAAGAGAGGGAAAAAATAAATAAAATTAATATAATTAAATAATTAATAATAAAATTAATTATAATAATTTAGAAATTAAATATATAATTAATAAATAAAGATAATTGATAAATTATTTAAATAATTAATTAAGTAATTAAGGATATATTTAAGTAATTAAGTATTAATTAAATAATTAATTAATTAAGTAAGTAATTATTTAACTTAAAAAGATAATTAAATAAATAATTTAAATAAATAAATAAAATATTATTTAAAACAAAAAATAAAGAGTTAATGTATTGAATAATAATATAAGTTACGGTTTATTGTACAATATACCAAATACGGACCTGAAAACCGTGTTTTTCGTATTAACACCGATTTTAGCGAAACTAATGTCATTTCGTAGATAATTGAAAAATATAATTTTCGGGACCGAGTTTGCTTAAATCGGAGTTCATACGGCCGAGTTATTATGCCCGGACGAAAAAAGTAGTGGCTTCGGGGCTCCGAATTTTTTGGGTATTTTGACTCTATTATATTTTTATATACAATTTTAGTTGATTTTAGGAAAAAGAATTAAGTTAATCGGATTTACAGTTATTTAATTAAAAATCCGGGAAGATTATACATATAATACAAGTATACAACGGGTCCAAAAAGCCGAAACTCACCGGTTTTATCCGAATATTTTTCTGATTTTTTTAATAAATAGTATTATATACAAAACGGATTTTAAAAGTAAGTTTGGTCATTTTGGAGTTTCCTGTAAATAGATATGAACCGTAGAAGTCGGCTTTTGCGGATTTTTCCGGTCCATTATTGTTATTTTATTTTTATGCTGAAATATTTTTCTAATATTTTTATAAAATAATATATATTTTTGTGAACAACTTTTATAAAAGGAGTGTTTTAATTTGAAGTAGTTTTAATGATAAATAAAATAGGTGAAGTATTTTAATGGTGAAAAATGGGTAATTTATATTTTTGGTCTTGATTTTCTTAATATTTTTATAAATTAGTTTAGAATTAAGTGGATTAAGGCGTAAACCAAGCTGCATCTCTCAGATTTAGATCCGTTCGGTTCAAGAATCGAACTTGTTCTGAAAAATGCTAATGAATGCAACAATTTTTTTATGAGGTATATTTTTCGGCTTAAGTGTTTTAAGTGGTTTTTAAAGAATTTTGTAAGTTTTTATTGGATTTTAAACTTTTCAATTTTTAGGGGTCTTTTTGTAAAAGTTAGTGGATTAATTTGATTTGCATAATTTTTACACGGCTTATGTACATTTTTCAAAGGATTTTATACAAGTTTTATATACAAGTTATACGGCTTTTATACAAGATTTTATACGGTTTTTATTTTCAACTTTTTAAGGATTTTATCAAAGTATTTTACACGTTTTTTATATACAATATTTAAGCTATTTTTTATAAAACATTTTTACGGTTTTCTTGCGGCTTTTAGAAACCCAAAATATACACCCATACTTTTAGAGAGATATATTATTAAAAATACGACAAAGTACGAGTTATGGCTTCTAAAGTATATATAGCATATATATACGACATAGCGTGAACTATGTCCTCATAGTGACCAAAGAAGCGGTAAAGGAAGACATAACTCGGGCTAAGTATAGATTGGTGAAAAGAATTCTATACTACAATGACTCAAAGAATAACGAATAACGAATAGAAGTCGATCATCTCCTCTATACTTAGGATCAGGTGATCCTAAGGATAGCCGACTCAAAACCGAAGATGATCGAGGTCAAGAAAATGTACAAACTCAACGGCTCGGCTTGTCCCCCCTATACTTAGGGTAAAATATCCCTAAGTATATAGACGAAGATCAAAAGGTGAGGGACAAGCGAGGGAGCAGACGATACAAAAACCGACGACAATCAAAAAGGAGAAATGAGCGAGATTACCCCCCCCTATACTTAGGGTAAAGTACACCCTAAGTATAAGCAACGACAAGAGTAATCGAACAGGACGATACAAACAATAGACAATGTCTACACCCCCCTATACTTAGGATAAAGCACATCCTAAGTATAGCAAAGTTAGATAAACCTAAGTGTGTAAGACAATCAGAAGGGAAAGAGTAAAATCGAAAGTATATACAAGATCTGGTAAATCAGGTATGAGATGCATAGTGTAAGAATGAGAAGATCATCTCATACAAAATAGATGGGGGAAACTTCAACGGCTTGCGGTTCATGATCGAGAAAGGGTTTTAACCGCTGACCGTTGACCCGAAAGGTAGACTCAGAAGACAACTCAGATATGTCGATGCTACCGTTGTCGTACACCTTTCGCACAAGATACGGGCCTTTCCACTTACTATGATGTTTCCCTGGAAATAGTTTCAGCCTTGCATCGAATAGCCATACTTTCTAATCGGCTCAAACTGCTTGTGGCTGATGTGAGAATCATGCCACTCTTTCATCCGCTCTTTGTAATGAAGGCTACTCGTGAATGCTTGATCTCTTAGCTCTTCTAGGGCTGCCAATTCAGTCTGCCTCTGATCTCCTGAATCATCCAGACCAAAAATCACTTCCTTCACTGCCCACAAGGATTTGTGCTTGATCTCAACAGGTAAGTGGCATGGCTTGCCATAAACGAGTCGAAAGGGAGATGTGCCCAATGGAGTCTTGAAGGATGTTCGATATGCCCAAAGAACTGAGTCCAAAAGCTGCGACCAGTCCTTTCGGTATGGGCGAACAACCTTCTGCAAAAATCGTCTTAATCTCCCTATTCGAGACTTCATCTAGACCATTCGTCTGAGGATGATAAGGAGTAGCAACCCGATGGTCTATACCGAACTTGTTAGCAAGTGCTCTTACCTTGTCGTTGATGAAGTGGCTACCCCCGTCTGAGATCAGAACACGAAGAACCCCGAACCGTGTAATGATATACTTCCTCAGAAACTTGCAAACCGTGTTTGCATCTGCAGCTCGGGCAGGAATAACATCTACCCAACGACTCACGTAATCCACAGCTAGAAGGATATACTCGAACCCCTAACTTTTCGGAAATGGGCCCATAAAGTCGATACCCCATATCGAACACTTCACAAAAGTGAATCGGTTGCATCGGCATCATGTCTCTATTTTCGCAAGTGCCCATCTTCTGGCAGTCAGTACATCTCTATACGAATGCGTGGGCATCCGCAACGAGCGTAGGCCACCAAAGGCCGGATTGGAGCACCTTTTGTGCTGTCCTCTTCCCTGAATGGTGTCCTCCAGCTTCTAATCGATGACAATACATGAGGACACTCTGGTATTCCTCCTGAGGAATACACCGACGCCAGACGGAATCCTCTCCTTCTTGATAAAGGATCGAATCCTCCCAATGGTAAGACTTGGCTTTCGCGAGGAAAGTCTCAAGCCTCTGTCTGGACCAACCTTGCGGGACTTTCTTAGCAACAAGAAAGTTCACAATGTCGGCATACCATGGCAGCGAGGCGACAACAAGAATCGCCTCGTCGGGGAAGGTCTCGGTGATTGGTGCATCAAACTCAGAAGTCTCGGGTGTTTCTAATCGGGAGAGGTGATCCGCCACCACATTCTTGACTCCAGTCTTATCCTTGATTACGATATCAAACTCCTGGAGTATAAGGATCCATCTGGTCAGACGTGGCTTCGAATCCTTCTTATCCATTAAGTATCGGATGGCGGTGTGATCAGTGAAGATTGTGACTTTCGAGCCTAAGATATGGGATCTAAATTTGTCTAAGGCAAATACTACGGCTAGCATTTCTTTCTCTGTAACCGTTTAATTCCGTTGCACGGAATCCAAGGTCTTGCTAGCGTAGTGTATGGCGAATGGAAGGCCATCTCTCCTCTGTCCCAACACAGCCCCAATGGCAAAATCGGAAGCATCCGTCATGATCTCGAATGGACCAATCGGGTGGCTGAAGGACAGGAGCCTCTACAACCATGTTCTTGAGAGTATCAAAAGCCGAAAGACACTTATCATCGACGATAAACTTGGTGTCTTTCGCTAGAAGATCAGACAACGGTCGGGCAATTTTGCTGAAGTCTCGTATGAAACGTCGGTAGAAACTGAGATGCCCGAGGAATGACCGTAGTTGTTTCAGATTGTACGGTGGATTGAGTTTCTTTATGATATCCACCTTGTCCGGGTTCACCTCCATGCCCCGGTTGGAGATGATGTGACCAAGGACCATCCCCTGAGTCATCATGAAATGACTCTTCTCCCAAGAAAGCACGAGGTTAACCTCCGTGCACCTCTGAAGCACGCGGTCTAGGATAGAAAGGCAAGAATCGAAATCATCACCGTAGACCGAGAAATCGTCCATGAAGACCTCCAAGATATCTCCTACCATGTCCGCGAATATCGAAAGCATGCACCTCTGGAATGTAGCCGGAGCATTACATAATGCAAAGGGCATCCGTTTAAAAGCATACGTTCCGAACGGACAGGTGAATGTCGTCTTTTCTTGATCTTGTGGAGCAATGGCCACTTGGTTATATCCCGAGTACCCATCAAGGAAGCAATAATGGCTCTTCCCGGCTAACCGTTCGATGATCTGATCGATGAACGGTAGCGGGAAGTGATCCTTCTTGGTCGCCTGATTCAAGCATCTGTAGTCCACGCAGACGCGCCAAGAAGTCGGTACTCGGGTAGCGATCTCCTCTCCATCCTCATTGATCACTGTAGTGATACCCGTCTTCTTGGGTACCACATGCAAAGGACTAACCCATTTCGAGTTGGAGATGGGATAGATAAAATCGGCGCTCCACCACTTGGATATTTCCTTCATAACCACCTCTCGAAGATTCGGGTTAAGCCTGCGCTGAAACTCACGAGATGGCTTGGCGTCATCCTCGAGAAGGATGTGGTGGGAGCAGAGAGTCGGACTAATCCCATGGAGATCAGCTATTGACCATGCCTTGCGATTCTTTTCAAGAATCGCCATCAGACGGAATTCCTGAACTTCGGTCAGATTGGAAGAGATGATGACCGGAAATATTTTGTCTTCACCTACAAGGAATCGGTACTTCATGCTTTGAGGTAAAGGTTTAAGCCCAGGGGGAGAAGGAGCATGGAGAGCGGGTTTGATTAGAGCCTAAGAATAGGCTACTAGATCGAGATGTGCGAGTTCTGCCTGCTCTGACTTAGAAAGATCTGGAGATGATTGGATGTTCTCAATTGATTCGGTCTCCAGGTTGGTTGTAGGCTCTGTAGATGAAGTCTGAAGTGATAGGAATTCGGCGAAGCACTGCCAATCAGCATCGTCGGAATCAGAATGATCTGCGGGTGATTGACAGCTATGAGTGTTCACTTCTGACTCGGGGGGATAAAGAATATCTGAATGATCTGAGAAGGTATCAGAATCGTCTCTGTCAGGATTCTCGCTACTCGGCTCTAGGATTGTGCTCTCCAATCTCCCATCCTCAGAAATCTGAATTTCGGCTTCGACTGAAGGAGTAATAAAAGATTGGGTACTAGGTTCGGCCCAGACGGCCTCATCATCGGTTTGAACGAAGTCACAATCCTGATGACTATCGGGTTCGTCATCAGATGCTCGCTCTGATCCAGCTTCTCTAGAGTTCTGATCTTGGATCGTCTCTATATGTATACTTTCGCCCTGGACGCGAAAGTACACCTTCCCGGTACCATAATCGAAAACGGCCTTCGTTGTTGCCAGAAAAGGTCGTCCTAATATGATGGGGTATTGGTCACACATTCATGAACCGCCATGTCTAACACGACGAAGTCCACAGGGAATTTCAAACCCTGAATGGTGACGATAACGTCTTCAATTAAACCCTTAGGCCTCTGACCGATCTATCAGCAAACTGCAAGACCGTTCGGCTTGGTCGAAGAGGCCCGAACTCGAAATTGTCGAGTAAGGAAGATGGAAGGAGATTAATCGAAGATCCGCTATCTAATAGAGTATGATCAAAAGTCTGATCGAGGATCTCGCATCTGACATACGGTGCTCCTGAATCTGATCTCTTGGTTGGAAGACTGTTCTGAATCGCATGACAAGTTTCCTTGGTCAACATGTGTATCTCAGAACAGTGATTGTGTTGCCTCTTCTTTCTGCGGATGGTGGTTCGTTCTTTAAGTCCTTTCTGCAGAAGAGGGATGTGAGCCAAGGCTTCCGAAAGAGTGAGTTGGATCGTAAACTTCTCGAGCATCTCTTTCGTCAGATCATTCATTTGAATCTTTTTTGTGTTTTCTTTTTTAGCGCCTTTTCGTAAGCAGAGTGCTTTCGGGAAAGGAATCTGTACATCCTCCGGGTTTGTCTGTACAATCAGAGGATCAGAAGAAAAAGAAGCAAATGTTTTTGTAAAACAGGGTCTGGCTTTCTGTGAAGTATCCGAAAGAGCAAGATCTAGATCAACAATCTTTTTATTTCGTGTTTGGTTCTTCTCTTTTGTACATTTATTTGTGATTTTCTCTCATCATCACTAGAAATGAAAAACGGCAAAGCAGCTACATCGCCATTCAGCTCTGGCTGTTCTTCAGACTTGGTGGTTTCAGCACCACCATCTCCATCGTCAAATGTTGCGGCTTCAGCACCGCCATCAATGTCGTCTACAGGCTCGCTTGCATGATCTGAGGTATCGTCCTCGAGCCTAGTAGAGTCTCCGCCTACTGGAATCCTACCGCTCCTAAGAGAGATGAAATCAGCATTATCACAGTAAAGATCGTCATCGGAGAATACCTGTGATTGGAGGGTGGGCTCTGTCAAATCTACCTGCTCTGACTTCCGCTTCAGATTGTTCGGGTTGGCTTCTATCTGAGCAGGCAAGGAGGACTTCCCTTTCACCATGTCGGTGACATGAGTTTTAAACTCATCCATTTCTCGCCTAAAAGAAGCATGTTGGTCAGTGATAAGGTTTGCGAGATACTCTAAAGATGGGTTGTCATGGAAAGGTCCATGAGACCCGGATGAGTCGCCTCGGTAATACTGAGGCTGCTGCGGAGCTGGCTGCTGCTGCGGAGGAAACTATTGCTGCTGAGGCTGGTAAGTGCTCTGCCTCCACTGAGGTTGCTGCTGGTACTGACGAGGACTGTAATGCTGTTGCTGCTCTCTGCTCAGCCCCATCTGTGCCTGCGGTTGTTGCTGGGAAGAGGCACCTCATGTAGACCATCGGAAACCAGGGTGATCACGACGGATCCCTGGTTGCTGCGGCCGGTCATACCAAATCCCATTGACCTCGGTCAATGGTTCAGGCATCTCAGAGTATGCTGGGGGCATAGATGCCAAGGGCTGATCGCTCTGGTACACAACCATCTGAGTATCAGATGATGGCGTCTGCTGGAGTTGCTGGTACGCCGAGGGATGATGAGCAGACTCAGAATGCACATGGTAAATGTGCTGTACTTGAGGCCTAGGAAGGATGCCTCGATCTCGGCTTCCAGAGTCAGCCTGTGATCTCGAAGACCGGTTGGAGTCTGTCTGTAATTCTTGAAGGCACATAATTTGTGTCTTCAGATCACTCAGGCATCGTTCAAGCTCATCAATCTTGTTGAGCTTGTCTATGTTCTGGCACTTCTTTTCAATTATCTCCATTCGATCCAACTTCTGGCAAATGATCCCCATATCAGTTGATGAGATTCGAGAGGAATAGAAACGACAGAAGATGGATTGCCTTCTATTTGTGCCACTCGGGAATGCTGGTGATAGGTTGGTGGCTTCGTTTGGTTGTATACCCGAGTCTGAGACATTGTAGTATAATTCTCTGCCATTTTCTCGTAAATGACCCAGACTCGGTCTTCGTGCATCGAGAAGTACGAACCATCGCAGACGGCATTCACCAGTCCCTGTAATTCTAGTGTCAGCCCACCGAAGAAGCTCTGTACAAGAGTCAGCTTCGAAAGGTCATGGTGGGGACACCGATCTATGAGCTCTCTGAAACGATCCCATGCCTCGTGGAATTGCTCGTTCCCGATCATGGTGAAGTTACTGATCATAGCTCTAGCAGCATTTATTCGACCAAGAGGGTAATACTTATTCATATATGCGGTTCTCAGCTCCTCCAAGGTCGAAACGTATCTCCCTAGATGTTTCAGCCAGTAGGCTGCTTGATCAACAAGGGAGAAAGGAAATGCGATCAATTTGATCGTGTCCTCGTTCACTTCAGCATCATGCGTCGTGCTGCAGATCAGCTCGAATTCCTGAAGGTGCATGTCTGGCTCCTCAGTAGATAGCCCGTGAAACTTGGGCAGTAGTTGGATTGTCTGAGGTCGGAACTCGAAGTTCCCGCGGATGACAGGGAGACGGATCCATCGGTGAGTCGTAGTAGCTCCAGGGTTGTAGAGCTGCTGCATCGTACGGTTCGGGTCATCTGGAGGTCTCTCTGGTCCATCTTGCGGTTCCTGATCCTCAGGTCCTGGGTTCTCAGCTGCAGGATGATCTCGCTGTGCGCGCAGCTGTATCAGCTCAGCCCTGACATCGTTCATCATTCTACCTTGCTCCCTGATCTGATTCTGTATTGCTTCAAGGGAAGCAAGTAGACCACTGTTAATCGTAGCCTGATCTATAACAACTGAAGTGGTTTGCGATCCTTTGCCAGCCATGTCATCTAGAAAGGAAAAGGAATCTAAATCAGGCTTTGCCAAATCAATATATAGTTCCTGATGATTATCTGGCGATGATGATGGTAGAGAAGGTTTAGGAGAAGAAATCGACGATGAACTTCCAGGGTTAGAGTCACACCTGGAAGGAACAGCTCGAGTGGATTTCGGTTTGGGACGAGAGTCATCCCGAACCGATCTAGATGAACGGGTAGGCTCGCGAGAGAGTGGATCGGTCAGAGTCAACCGAAGCGATCGCCTTCCCATCATCTTCAAAGATTATTGATGATCGGATCTAAAAATATTAGACTCACACCGCAATCAAACGCAAAACAAACCCCGAGTTCATCAACGCAACCCTAGTGATGACCGTAAGAGTTCAGTCGATTATCTTTTCGATTTTATGGTTGTTTGGCAAACAAGTTTTCACAGATTAGCGAGATTAGATAGGTGCCCGAGACTTCCATGTCGTATTGTCCCGAGTTCTCGCCAGAGATCACATAGTCTCAGCCAGTATGGAAGTAAGTACGGACCGTTTCTGGCTACCCATATTCCTTAAGGACCGAGCCTTACGCAATGTCCTTTAAACCTCCCACTCTGCTAAGTAAACTCGGACCGTTTCCGGCTACCCGAGCATACTCACTGAAGATAAGGTGAGTAAAGGCGTGAACTAAGTAGTATTTCGATGGAAGTCCCAGACTCTGGCTCTACCTTATGTGTCGTCTCTCACTCACTGATCTGGAGTTTGTACCTGCAATGCAATTTTCGAGGATTGCTCTCCCAAGACAAGTGGATTCGTTACGTTTATTTTATAGTCAGATAGAATTAGCAGTCCCTGTTTTAGTTTTCGGTTTTCACTTTTTTTTGGATATTTTCAGAGAAAGACGTCTAACATATTTTTGTTTTTTTCGGTTTGGCCCTAGATACAATCACCTAAGTGTCGTATCCTAAGCAAGCATCTAAAATAAGCTACGATGCGCAAAGAAGGGGAAAACGCAAAAATCCTAACAAGCACCTATCTCAAAAAGTCGCGGAAAAACCGGCGATAAAATCGCGATGCGAAAAAGCCGCGGTGGGTGCCCTGCTCCCCCAGGAGTACAGCCCTGGTGAAACAGACCCCGAGAATAAGTACAAGCCAGGATACCTTTATGAGGCCCCTTTCTACAACACTTTTTATATTTTTTTTACAAGAAATTTTAAAGAAAAATTTTTGCGTCTTTACGGTTCTCATATGTACGGCTCAACCTGTGCTGCACAACTCAGAAACAAAAAGATGCGAGGTTAGAGAAGTAAAATGACGCAAAGAGAAATCCTAAACCTAAGTCTACAGTTGCCCTAGCGCTGCCTCCCCGGCAACGACGCCATCTGAAAAACCACCTGATCACTTGTCTTCTTCTGAACCTGCAAAAGAGTCAGAGAGATTTCGGTCGTCGTATCGACCAGGTAAGTTTTTACAGAAAAGATTAAAACTAATTAATCTTCTTTATTTTTATTTATACTCCTAAACAAATTTGTATAGTGGATTCGTACGGGAGTGCCAAACTCAGGGAGGCAAACTGTTGAAACTAGGGAAAATCGGTAGAAAAACTTAGGCAAAAGGGGTTCCTAATTGTTATTTTATTTTTAAGAATTTTTTGAATTTTTTATTTTTTTTGAAAATGTTTAAATTTTTATTTGATTTTAATTTTGTTATTTTTATATTTTTATTTGATTTTTTTTATAAATTCTTAAGAGATTTTTATGATTTTTATGGGTTTTGATTTATTTTTAAGCTAAAAAGTAAGTGTTCATTGAAAACTGTGACGTATTTTGGATTTTTAAGAGTGAAACGAATGTGGAAATATTTTTCTTATATTTTCTGTAGAAAGTAGATGAAATTATCTTTAAAATGATAGGTTGTGCGTTTTTAGGGGATTTTTCTTTATTTAGTTATGAATTTTTGAAATTTTATGTGCTTTATATTATTTTTTTATGTTTTATTACTTGGTTTTTATTTTGTTTTATATTTTTTTTGTATTTAGTACTGTCTAGAATAAAAAATATGGTATTTTTATGTTTTGTAGTGTATTTTTATTTATTATGTATATAGTATAGAGAGTATATACAGTTTCAGGGATATGAGTGTAAAAATGACAGAAAGTAGAAGAGGATATTCCAAAATCTCCCGGGTTTCACATACCTGGCCACGTGCAAGCTCCTCCTGCTAGAGCTGTAAGTCACTCAAGAATTTTTGGAGGATATTTCACACAAAAGCGCCAAAAATCATGAGCTCTGTCACGTGTATTCTCCTGCTGAGGACCTGTTTATGAGTGTAATAAAGTATGGGGATATTTCTGCAATTATGCCAAAAGTATCAGCTGCCTCCCGTGCCACGCGCGTGAGGGCTTTAAGCGATAGTCGATGAGATCGAAGCCGTTGACCAGAATTTGATCATGCAACAACTGTATAATATGGTCAGCGGTGACGCGCTCCCCCTTTCCGACGAACTACTCAAGACAACAATATCGGGCGACGGCGGCATGAACCGGGAGGCTCGATCGGGTCACTGGTTGTCGCAATTGCAGTGGAATGGATATCCAGATCGGAAGCGGCAGAAAGTGACGGCAAACTATGATCGGATCGTTGAACTGTGGTGCTGCTTTATTCGATTCCCACCGAATAGACAAGCTCCAAACTCCGGGATTCAGATCAAAGGAACAAGCCTTGAGTTTCCCTCACTGCAATAAAATGATGCACCTGCAGGGGAGAGTACTTCTCTCGATTTGATTCAAATCGGAGCACCAGCTACATACTCCATGTATACTCAATTCCCACGATGGAGTTGATGCTTTGAATTCAAACTCACTTTTCAGAACAAACACTATCAATTACTTTGAATTCACATGTGAAATGCACCAAAATCTCAATTATATTCAAATCCCATCCGAAAGTCTTCTCAATCTAATAACATCTAAGCAACGAGATAAGTCATGATGCTTTTCTCTAAGTTTTGTCCAATTATTCCTTTAGCCTCAGAAATCTGTAAACAATTTGGAAAGCAATTCGCAACAAGTCTCGCATGCAGACACTAGAGTCAGATCGAATTCGCTAGCAATGCAAACAAATCGACGAATCTGTAGTTTACACTTCCAGATTCCTTGAACTCCAAATCAAACGGTGAAACTAAATTCATTGTGGCATTATAAAAAAAAATCAAAATGGAATAGCTTCAATCATTCTCAGCAGTTTAATTATGTTCAGTCGTAAATGTTCGTGAGGTGAATGGAGATCTCTGGCGAATGTGGTGGATTGAGATCAAGCGCTCAAATCCGAGAGGAATCTGAGATGAACAAAGATGAGAGAAGGTGTGGAGAAATGGATCAATTGAATGTGGTGTTGTATCGGAGTTGATTTTTGTATCAAAATAGGGAGAAAACAGAGATGAAAAGAAGGATTGTGAGGTGAATCGAAGTAAGGAAGATGATCATAACAAAAACAGAGGAATTAAGGAGATTGGGGAATTAAAAATAGAAGAGAGATGGAGGGAGGAAAACAGAAGAGGAGGAATGGAGATGAAAACGAGGAGAGAAGGAGAAGGCTAAGGTAGAGATTAGAATGCCTAACCTGGAAATCGGAACCGGAGGATGTTGCGCCAGTAATGGAGCTCGGCAAAGCTCCACGGATCCCAGCCTCGACGCGCGGCACGACGCGGGGGCTCGTCGCGGCGGAATGGAGCTCGACGTCGGCGATGGATCTCGCCTCTCCTCCTCGCTCTCGCTCGACGCGCGGCGAGGATCGCTGTCACTGATCTCTCTGTCACTCGGAGCTCGAGGACGAAGGTGGAGTAAAATGGCGGATACGTCGGCTCCGGTTGGGGTGAAGCTCTATTTATGGAGGGAGAAGAGGATGAATCTGGACGGAAAATAGGGAAGATGAGGTTCCTTGGGGAGCAAGCAGCCGGTTCCCGTCACCGGCGGTGGGTGGCGTCACCGCCGAGGTTGTTAGGCTACCGGCCTAACAGCCAGCCGGTGAAGGAGAAGAAGAAGAAGGGGAAGATGGGTTGGGGAAGAAGGTGACGGGGAGAGAATTGGGAAAGTAGGAGAGAGAAGGTGGAAAAGAAAAGAGGAAGAGAGAAAAAGAGAGGGAAAAAATAAATAAAATTAATATAATTAAATAATTAATAATAAAATTAATTATAATAATTTAGAAATTAAATATATAATTAATAAATAAAGATAATTGATAAATTATTTAAATAATTAATTAAGTAATTAAGGATATATTTAAGTAATTAAGTATTAATTAAATAATTAATTAATTAAGTAAGTAATTATTTAACTTAAAAAGATAATTAAATAAATAATTTAAATAAATAAATAAAATATTATTTAAAACAAAAAATAAAGAGTTAATGTATTGAATAATAATATAAGTTACGGTTTATTGTACAATATACCAAATACGGACCTGAAAACCGTGTTTTTCGTATTAACACCGATTTTAGCGAAACTAATGTCATTTCGTAGATAATTGAAAAATATAATTTTCGGGACCGAGTTTGCTTAAATCGGAGTTCATACGGCCGAGTTATTAGGCCCGGACGAAAAAAGTAGTGGCTTCGGGGCTCCGAATTTTTTGGGTATTTTGACTCTATTATATTTTTATATACAATTTTAGTTGATTTTAGGAAAAAGAATTAAGTTAATCGGATTTACAGTTATTTAATTAAAAATCCGGGAAGATTATACATATAATACAAGTATACAACGGGTCCAAAAAGCCGAAACTCACCGGTTTTATCCGAATATTTTTCTGATTTTTTTAATAAATAGTATTATATACAAAACGGATTTTAAAAGTAAGTTTGGTCATTTTGGAGTTTCCTGTAAATAGATATGAACCGTAGAAGTCGGCTTTTGCGGATTTTTCCGGTCCATTATTGTTATTTTATTTTTATGCTGAAATATTTTTCTAATATTTTTATAAAATAATATATATTTTTGTGAACAACTTTTATAAAAGGAGTGTTTTAATTTGAAGTAGTTTTAATGATAAATAAAATAGGTGAAGTATTTTAATGGTGAAAATGGGTAATTTATATTTTTGGTCTTGATTTTCTTAATATTTTTATAAATTAGGATCCCTATCTTCCCCTACTTATTTCTTTTGTCGACCCGGTCAATATTAACCTGGTCTCGGGGTTAGGATCAGTCTGTATTTACATATCCAGCTTCTTTTATTTTTATTTTTATTTTTCTCTTTATTCTTTTATTTTGGTAAAAATAAGTGTTAAATATATAATAGTAATATTTATGGTTAAAGTGTTAATTAAATGCAATTAGTGGATATTTACGTGTATTTTGCCAAGGATTTTAGCCAAAATGAAAGAATAAAGGCTATGAATCATGGATTCATCAGTGACCCGAGTTGCTCTATCTCTTCTTTTTATTTTCTTTTTGTATATTCATTCCCACACTCATCGGTCTCCCAATCTAGTGTTCACTCCAATACTTGGGCTGACCAGAGCCCAAGTATGGGGGGGAGGGCGATGCCTGTTGTGTATTCTCGAATGCTTATATATCATTCTTCTCTTCTATTCTTTTCACCCACTTATGGTTAGTACGAGTTAAGGCTTTTTGTCACATAATGCCATGAGGACATAGAACATGTTAAGTATTGGGAGTTTTGTATATATTACATATAAATTTTACCTATGTCTTGTACTTTGACTTGTTTGTAATTTAAGTAAGGGGTAATGGGTAAATTTATGTAAACAAAAACTTTTTCAGAAAACAAAACTTTAAAAAAACAAAAAAACATAAAAGTTTCCTTTTTAAAACAATACACTTTTTGAGAAAAATCAAAAATATTTAAAAAAACTCTTTTCACAAAAATCTTTTTAAAATTTTTCTTCCTCCTGCTTTTCAAAAAAAACTTTTTTTCCAAAAAAAACTCCTCCAAAATTTTTTTCGTTTCTTTCCTTATATGTTTAATAAAACAACAAAACATTTGTTAAAAAAGTATGTCCTTTCTTTTTTACAATTCTTTTCAAAAAAAACTTTTTTCAAAAATATATTTTCTTTTACTTTCTTTTTCAAAAAATCACAAAAATATAAATCACATAAAACCTAACTAATGAGTTGGTTTAGTCCATGACACTTTCACATTCACACAAGATTAGTTAGGTTCAAGAACACTTGGTTTATGAGGTCTTGACCTTTTGAGTTAACCGGCCTTAGTCATTTTGGTCTTTGACGTAATTATTCACATTTCCCTAGTTTGCAATATTTGTGTGCTATATTGCACGCTTAGTATCTACCTTAGGAATATGATTAGCACCTCACATGCACGACTGCACTTATGATGTGATGAGCTGAAATTTCTCTTGAGAAATTGGGATCAGGGATTTGAGTTTGGACCTTATTTTATGATGCTCGATGATGAGATTAAATAAATGATGGCTTCATGATACTTGAGTGTCAACACCTTTAGCCAGTATGAGAACATGGTTCTTGTACTATCTATTGACATTTACCTATGTGGAAAGGTGTGATGAAATCTAAAAAAATTATTGATCGGTGTGCACGAACTTTTGATAAAAATAATGGAGCTAGCCAAAATCCAAAATCAAAGAAAAGAAAGAAAGAAATGTTGAAAGAAAAGATATCACCTTACAAAGTCAAATATCAAAGAGCTTCCACCAAAGGCGAGCGCTCCCAACCATTTCAAAGTGTCCACATGAACAACTACTATTAGGACCAGTAGTCGAGCTAGCACCCAAAAAGGTCTCTGCATCATAAATGCTACAAGTTTGGGGGTAGAAAGTATATTAGATACTCAAAAAATGCACACCCTGGTGTACTCACAGGAAAACAAGTGCAGACAAATCCAACTTCTCTTGACAGACACACTGATCAACAACAAAAAAATAAATGTGTTGTGTTAATAAGGCACTCGAGAGGATCCTTGTTCCATTGAGTAGGAGGGAATAGATGACACAATCATATGCCCTCCATCAACTAATCTTCCATCTACACTTTTAAGTCTCGGAACTAAAGAGACGGTGGATTGGATGCTAGAAATAGTTTATTCCCTAGTGTTTGTTCCTAGGAGAGTCTCTTGGACTGTAACCTTGGGTGATGTTGCAATTCTACTATTGTAACTACAGTATAAATATGAAGGCATATCCATATTATATATGTATATGGAGAGAATATGATGATTAGGGAAATTGGACAATTTTTTAGTAGAGCTTAGTTCAGCCAAGAATTTTAGGATCTCTAAAATTGAGAGTTCTTGAACGGATCAAGTCTTGTATTCGCATGCAAAATGAGGGATTAATCCAACTTATTCATTCTTTTTTGCTCGAGGATTAGCAAAGTTTAAGTATGGGGGTGATGAATCCATGATTCATCATCTCAATATATTAATATTAACAAAATACCTAGGTAAAATCTCAAATAAATGTCCATAAAATCAATAAATTAATAAAATGAATCTTGTAAATAAAATACACTAATTAATGTACTAGGATTTTTACACCTATAACCCTGGGTAATCGTGAATTACATCCTGGACCATGAGTAGTGCCTAACTCTTACATCCATAATCTCGTGTTAACTTCCATATGAATTTCCGTTACCTATTATGGTATCCATCAAGTTTTTTTACCCTTTAAATCATAACTATTTACAAAAAAGATACCACTCTCTCCTTCCTCCTCCAGTCAGTCACCTCATCCCCCCTGTTGACCTCCACCTCCTCCTCACTTTCATCTGGAAACCACCTCCCCCTCCTCCCTCCACCTACTCTCATTCCTCCTCTAGAACCAATCCCCATCGAGACCTTACCTCACACCTATCGAAGCCCCTCTCCCTCAGCCTGCAAGCCCCGTCTCTTATAAGACCCTACAGACGTCGAAGCCCTTCTCCACTGCACACAGCCCCTGGCAAAGGCTCCCCCTCATGCATTCCCAACAAAGCCAGACCTACCAGGATCCTATAGAAGATCCCCCTGTCTACAAGCTCCCAACATCCTGCAATCCCCCGATGAAGGCTCCCCTACTAGCAAGACCCAGGAAAGGACCCTTGATGAAACTGACCTACAAGCCACCACACCCGCAACCTCCTGATCCCCTAACCCCCAACCCATTCCCACCTACATGTATGCTCCTGCCCATAGCCACCTATCTGCTAACCTCCCTACTCTACACGCAAGCTCTCGAACCACTGACCCCCCACCTGCCCGCAAGCCCCGTGGCCACCTATCTGCAACACCCCCCGGCTGTAGGCTCATGCCCGCAGCCTCCGATTTCTAATCCCTCCCCCTACAAGCTACGACTTCTATCGATGAACTCCTCCCTCCCGCAATCCTGATCTGCAAGCCCCCTGCCTGCAAGCACATGCTCACAAACCTCGATTTGCAAGCCCTCCCCCTGAAGCTCCAGCTCCTGTTGACGACCCCCACCCCCGCACCATCCGCATGCAGACCCCGATCTGCAATTCCCCCTGCCTGCAAGCTCTCAATCCCGCTGACCCCCCACCCGCCCGTAAGCTCCTACCTGCTGCCCCAATGAAAGCCCGCAATACCCAAACAAAGGCCCTCAGTGAACTATGTGAACCCCCCTACAAACCCCCTACAACCCCACCGCCTACAAGCTCGGCCTCCATCCTCGCATGAAGGACCAAGTGGATAGGGTTGAGATATTTTTCTTTTATTTACTTATGGTTAATATTAACTATTTGATTTCAGACCTGTTAGATTAACTCAGCCATCTGGTTAAGTGAATGAACTAAGCTAACAGAAGCTTATGTGTTCAAGATGTCACACTTATTCAGGGTTCTGTGTATAATTCGCCATTATGCGGGGTTATAATTATAATTAAGAAATTCCTCAGGGTTGTGGGTGTAAAAATACCTAATATATACTATATTTTACAAAATAAATTATTAATAATAAGGCATAAAATAAAGGAATTTTTCACCTATAAATGCTCAAAACTTCATGTATTTTTAATAATTTCATTTTAACTCCTATTCATCTAATTCATACTCTAGATTGTTTATAAAGATATATAGAAAAATATAAAAATATAAAATAAATTTGAAGTCACATAAATACTCCTAGATCCCTAAGAGAAAAAGGCGTAAAGTACAACTTCCCGGCCAAACTCTCGCTCCGTATGAACTTCAAATTCACCAAACTCACTTTTCAAGTTTAAGTTACAAAATTAAATATTAAATAAAAGTAGTTTCATTAAAACTGGAACTCATTTGTAAAATAAGGTTTTTGGGACCTACGTGTACATTGTATATATTGTAAATATTGTTTATTTCTTCCTTTTTATTTTTCAATTACTGAAAAATATTTTTTGTATTTTATTTTATTTCTATTATTTTATTTTATTATTGTTTAAAATATCCTTTTATTAAAAATACCACAAAATTTGAAAATTAGAAAAGAAAAAAAAACATGTACAAATTATTTGTCTTATTTTGTAAATTCTCCACTCTCTTTTCTCTTTATTTTAATTTATTTTTTAGTAGCCAACTTTTTTATTTTTTATTTATTTTTCATTTTCTACAATAACTCCCATTGAACTCCATATTTTTTAACCTCCATTCAACTCCACCATTCCACCATTTTTCTAACTCCTAATCTTCTTCTTTTCAGTCATCTCCTCTTCCTCCTTTTTCCATCATCTGCCATTCTTAGATAAAAATGAGAGAGCTCATCGAGGTCTATGTTTGATAATGTTCAACCCTGATACAAAGCGACAACCTCCTTAAAGGAGAGATCCGCAGCGATCACCATCCCCTCGTCACGAGTTTCCTATAAACTTGCATAGCTTCTCTTTTTTTTGCCAATCGGATTGAGGCCACAACAGGAGTCCAACATAGCTGTTCTGCAAATCAGACAGAATTCAGATAAGTATTCCCTCTCATTTTCCTTGTTATTTTATTTTAGTTAACATTTACTACTTTTTACACAACATCCAAATCACCATCATCCACCTCCATCATCTTCTTCGTCATTCCCATTTACCACCTTTTTATATATTTGTTCCTAGTTAAAAAAATTAATAAATTAAAATCACAACAAAAAATTTCAAGAGAAAATAAAAAAGGAAAAAATGCATTAAGTGGCCTGCCCCCCTGCAACCATCGGCGGCCACAGCCACCATCTCCAGTGCCGCGCCTGCTAGGCCGTCCTCCACTATCATCTCCTCTAGGCACAGATCACTGTAGCCTTCCTGCACCTTGCGCATCGTCGTGCACAAGCTCACCTACAACCCACGCCTGGCCTCCAAAGGCTATAGTCCATCAAGCCCACAACCGTGCTAACTGCACTAATTCTTACACGTGTTCACCACTACATGCAGCTAGAGTTGCTTTGCGGACCTCCTCTCCTATGCACATCTCCAGCCGCACAACAGCAAAGCGGACGACCTCTCCATGCCACCTCCAGCCCGCAACCCTCGCGCTCCTCGCATGTATCCCACTCGTCACTAACCTCCATGCGGCTGCAACCACCACCACCGTCGTGCATTACCTTTGCCTACAACCGTCAACGCCCGCCACCGCTGCATCCGCGATGACATCTGCCGCCATGACATGGTCGCTCCCCCGATACTGCTTTGTCGTGTCCTAGCTACATCAGAGAATGAAGGTGGTTTCCCTTTTTTATTTTTTATTGCAAAATTTACTTATTTTAGCCTACATATTTTATTATTACAAAAAAGTCCCTATCCATAGTGTGTATGTATGCTTTATTTTCTAAATTTTGGCAGATAAACCTATGTTTGCATATTAATTTGGTCATCTTTTTTTGCATCATTTGTCTTAATAACAAATGTAATGTTGTTGACCAATTAATTCTCTATCATTTGGATATTTATTTATTTTTTAAACGTTGGGTAATTAAATAAAATTGATTGAGTTAAAAATTGCATATATTAACGAGTATTTTCCTAATCTCATATTTAACTCACGGTTGCTCCAAAAACTCCATAAATATAAAAAATTAATGACTTGAAATGTTTTTTAATAACGGTCCAAATTTCATCTTTATTGGAGTTGTTTGTGCCTTATATAAATTGTAGAGTGATCTTAGTAAATGATTTTTAATTAAATCCACACATATTTATTTTATAAAATTCTATTCCTCCTGGATTACATATATAAATATCTTGTTGAGAGTAATTGGTTTCTGGATAAATTGCCATTGTGGATTTATTAGAAATTAAATACTCATTGTCACTTCTTTTCATTGAAAATTCATAAAAATACATATATTGTCAAAAAATCCTAAAAAATTACTATAGTTTCATTTTAGCATGTTTAAGTTTCAGCACATAATTTTTGCATTCTGTTTGAGTTAAAAATTTTGTAAAATCCCATAAATAATGTGCATTTTCCATTGTTGCATTTTAACCCTTAAATCCAAAAAAATGTGTTTTGCATTCATCATTGGATCAGGTTTCTAGGAAAAATATAATTTGGACGAATCAGATTAATTTCACATTAAAATTAATACGACTTAGTTGTGTGTTTTCTTATTAACTATATTCACCCGTATTTACTTTTTGTATAAAAGATACAAAAAATCCGCATTGGAAATATAAACCTAATTTTTCTGATTTGACCCAAAGTTGTTCCTTTCACTCCCTTTGTTCGACACCAAACTTGCCTGGGTATAAATTTAAGGCGAGACACTCTTTACGGAGATCCTTTTCTTAGTTATGATTAATTGGTTGAGTGTCGTGCTACAATGAGTGCCTATTAATATACCCACTCGATCAATCCGTCAATATTCATCTATATATCCATCCTATATGCCATTCGAATTTCGTCAGAATCCATCGAGAACATGTAACTTTAACGATCTAAACATTACTGTAATAAACACGTTTTTGATGATTGGCATATGAGTCTCCATTTCAGACAATTTCAAATGATATATAGGAGGGATATATAAATGAATACATGATGATATTTTAAAAAAATACAAAAATTGGGCAGGAGATGCCCCATCGAACCACACACACACACATACAGAGAGAGAGAGAGAGAGAGGATAGGGAGCCTACTTCATGAAGTGCGCAACTCTACCAACTTCATGTTCATTTTTTTTTATCAATTTTTTAGTTTTTTAAAAATCCCGTCATGGATTATTATAATTATATCCCTCGAATATGTCATTCCGATTTCATCAGAAATAAAGACCCCTTGCCTTAACTCTAGAAAAGATAATTTGAACAGTTTTAGACTAGTTGTAATTTAACTGTTCTAGATGGAAGGCATAGGAGTCTCTATTTATGTTGAAATTTGAATGAAATTTAGAGGGGTATAATTATGAAAATCCATTTTCGTATTTTTAATTTAAAAAAGTACATGAAGTAGGCAATGTTACCTACTTCATGAAGTAGCTCCCTTTCCCCATTCATATATATATATATATATATATATATATAAGAGTGATCATGTGAGAGTCAAAGTTTGTGAGAGCATGACAGCATGCATTCTGGACCACATGATTCAACCAGGAGAGAGAAGACTAGCAGAGAGAAGACAAGATCATGTGGTCCAGAATGCATACTCTCATGCTCTCACATTTTTTCTCTCATAGAATCACTCCTCTCTCTCTCTCTCTATATATATATATGTACGCATATAGACACACACATAATATATATATATATATATATATATGTGCGCGTATAGACACACTCATAATATATATATAGAAAAAAATAGGGCTGCCCCTGTTGGCACAGAAAATCATCGAGGATCGTTTATTAATGAAACGAAATCGTCGTTATCCCAAAAATTCCCAGCTCAAATAAAAAAATTATTTATTTTTCTTTCTCAAGCTAGAATAATTACAAAGAATAATGTGAGAAAGAGAAATATTTTTGCTAATAATTTACTTGTGTAGCAAACATGATCGTACTCAACGAGGCTACAATTTTTTAGGGTTATTCAAATAATATATAAAAATCAATTAACAGAAAAATGGATCTTATATGCAAACTATCCTTGGTTTTTATAATAATTTTCTCTTTTTATTTTTTTCAATTTTTTTATTTCTATTTTTTATTTTCTTATTTTCAATTTTTTAGTGATTTTAATTTTGCATTTTTTTT
The DNA here is from genome assembly GCA_037367405.1 of Ottelia alismoides. Taxonomy (NCBI): domain Eukaryota; kingdom Viridiplantae; phylum Streptophyta; class Magnoliopsida; order Alismatales; family Hydrocharitaceae; genus Ottelia; species Ottelia alismoides. The sequence goes on along the minus strand of JAZKJV010004119.1, from coordinate 2,398,406 downwards.
TATTTTTAAATAAGGAACAATATGCACAAGGGAAGAAATACGTACATCGCATTCTTTTTGAATTTTTCAATTAAAACAAAAATGATCAGAAAAAATCTATAGAAAATATTTTTGGGTTTTAAAGGTTTGAATTCTTTTTCGGAATTTTTGCAGAATTTTATGTGTTTTTATATTTTGTAAAAATCAAACAATGGCAAAAACGATAAACAGTGCACACCCTAGAGTAATTGGCAACATAAAAATATTTTAAGTGCGTAAAACTCATGGTAACTATTTTTATGCTAAAATATAGGAAAATATCTACATAGAGGAACTCAAATCACGATTTTTGGTTTTTTAGATTTTTTAAGATTGTTATAATATTTTTAGTATTTTGTTTTTTTATTTATAAATAATTAATGCCTAAAAGAATTATAGAAATTAAAAGACAAAATAACAAAACTAATCTATTTTTTTGAATTTTTAGAGCAATATTCAAATTTTTTTTTATGAATTTTTGAATTTCAAATAGGGAAAAATGACGTGTTTATTATTTTCTAATAATAACAAATGATGATAAAATGGAATGAAAAAATTGTGCTGGAAAGATACACATTCAGGAGCATGGAAAAATTTTCAGAGATTTTTTTAAACAAAGCCAATAATTATTTCAATCAAAAAAGAACCAAAAAATAATAATCTGGATCAAAGGGATTGAAATCTGAATAGTTGAAGTTTTTGCATGAAAAATATATTAAAAAAACTACACTATGACAAACCGTAAATTACCTAATGAAATGTGTCGCGCACGCGACTATGGACAACAGGGATCCTTGCATAATTTTGAAGAATTTTATGGAGAAGTTGCAATTTTCCCAGGTGAAATGTGTGAGGCAAGTGACTAAAGATGGTATGATTAATTTTGCAATTTAGGAAACTTTATGGGGATGAAATGTAACTTTTTCCAATTTTTCATTTTTAACTCCACTGTTAGGGTTACTTTTCTTGCACACTTCGTTCTTCACCAAAAGCACCAAAGGGTTGCGTTGCCTCATGCCTTCACGCCCAAGCTAGGAGGGTGCATAGTTCGAGGATGGCCGAAGTCAGTGGAGGTCAGAGCTACGGTCTTTGGTAGATGGAGTCGGCGTCGACGGTCGGGATGCTAGCGAGCAGATGGCGCTGCTTCGACGGACGGTGGAGAGCGTTGAGGGGATCTGCGGTGTGGGTCCAGGCGGCTGGAGAAGGATGCCGTAAATTTGAGACGGTGGTGTGGTGAGGGGTGGTGTTAGCGCGGAAGGCTGACGAGCGGATGGTGCGGTTTCAACGGGCGGTGGCGAGCGTTAAGGGGAGCCTCACGTGGGCACACTGGTGACAGAGGAAGTGCGGCTTGGGTGACACGCACCCAGATCAGGGGATACGGGCGGTGTGGCTGCGTGGAGGGTCTCGACGATGCCACGAGGGTGGTCTTGGCTCGCATGGAGGATGCGGTTGAGGCGGGCAGAGATCGGATAGGCAGCGACAGATGCCGCCTCCATAATGTTTTATTATTTTTAATTTTTTATTAATTTTAAAAATAATAATGAAATACTAAAATTTTTTATTTTTTGTGAAAACAAGATGACATAATTTTTTTATTTTTTATTTAATTTTTTAGATGATCCTGCAAAATAAATGTTAGAAAGAAAGGCTATATATATTTGTTTTTTATTTATAATTTTTTTATTTATAAATAAATGAGGATGCGAGCACGACAGCTCGGTCCTGATTATTCAAAATGCAAAAAAGTCAAACGGAGATGTGAGTGGATGTGGATCCTTGCGATGTTGATCGAATCCGTGTCTCTGACAACTGTACTGTTGGACATGTGAGCCCACGGCGAGCCATTATGCAATAAATGTTATTGCAAATATCATTCCCTGATCTAAAATGAAGAATAAATAATTTGCATAATAGGTCCCTCTGTACAATTAGGGTTATGTACCATGGCTATCTTAATGATCATACAGCTGTTGATTCAATTATTGAATCATAGAGGCTGGTGCTTGGATGAATATCTAAAGAGTTAGATTGAGGACTCATCAAGCGCCGTCAAATGATTGTTAAGATGTGATCTCCAGCCTGAGTGGGAGATGGCAATCCTTTCTCACATAGGCTGATATCTGACCGACCTCTTGATGCAGGTCCTCTGCATAGGAATAGAGATTCGGAGGTGTCAGATTAGTTAGGTCAAAGAGTTGACTTAAGGAGATCGAGATAACCAAAGTCCTATGTTGAATGCTGTCACAACATAGGCACGCATCCTCTGACCGGAGACAGATGTATTGCTATATGTCTGAGTATGTACATTTGGCAGACCAATAGGTTGATGACCTAACCAAGGTCTATACACCGGCGAGCTGGTGTGCATATAAGGGCATATGAGTAATACGATCTCTCAAAGGGATCATACAGGTTCACTACTGAACCGGAAGACATGAGCTCACTCATGAGATATTGGGAAGAATCAAATTCCGTGCACGGTCGTCTCGCTTTGGAAGCTTGACTGAATTTGTAGGTTTGATATATACTTTTGGAAAGTATATGATCAAGACCTAGGTATGATATATGCTTTTGGAAAGTATATGATCGATACCAAATCCCAATGATCAAATGAGAAACTTAGTGATCAAACCCTGAAGAAGACAGTGTAAAATTGATCTTGATCTTCGGGTTGACCATGGGTCTTCCAGTATGCAGGATGTACAGGTATTGGGAATACCTGAAGGGTGATGTGATCATAAACGATTGTATATCCATGACGCTTCCATTCCGAGGGAGTGATGAAACAGGTCTGGATTTTAGTGACTCCTTTCAATAGAGAAGCAATCCGATCTTAGTCCAAGTATTGGACATTGATCTGAATGGGATTCAGATTCAATGAGAAGATTGGATTTGCGGTCTTGATTTAATCAAGCATCTGTGGGAGGTCCGTAAGATCTGGATTTGAGATGAGATCTCAACATCCAAGTCACTATACGTGGAATAATACAATCGCCCTGTCCTTATCTCCAAGTATCTGCGGAGAAAGCACATTATTCTTGAAAGGGTTCAAGAATAGTTCTTTTGATGAAATGTATATCCAAGCAAGGACTTGATGATTAAATGTGATTTAATTATCAAGCTTAAATATGAATATGATTCATATTGTGAAAATGATTATCTAAGATAATTAAATGAGATTTAATTATCAAAGATTAAGAGAATGTGGATAACACTATCCATGATATATGTGTGTTATAAATATGATTTATAATATACATATAATAAGAGAGAGAATTTATGTAAATAGCATTTGTTAATTAATAATGTGGATTGGATTCACATTTGTTAATTAATTGGAAATGCAATTTACTAACTAGTTTGGGTTGTGAATATGATTCACATAATATTCAATGGCATGATTGAAATATTCACAAATTAATTTAGAATTATTTTTGTGAATATTTTTTGTGATTAATTAAGGAATAATTAAATAAATAAAATGGAGCAATAACCACCTTCATAGGTGGCGTCACCCATGAATGGTTCATGGGTGACGCCCCCCCTTTTTAGGAGGGTGGTTGGCTCCATTACATTTATCATATTATCTCTTAGTTAATTAATGTTTAAATTGATGTTGTTGTTTTTAACCAACAACAAATCATGGCCATTGATTTATCATGGACCAAGCATAGCCCTTGGATCCATGTGTCCCATGGATTGAGATCCATTGGATCCTAAACTAGTATATAAGGAGGGCTAGGGTAGCCTCTCCATGGTACATCATTAAGAGTTGTACAAGGTGACAACTCTCTCTCTCTCTTTCTCATTCTCGCCCTCTCTCTCTTTCTCTTCTCCATTAAGTGGCCGTCCACTTTGTGTTGAGAAAGGAGAGACTCTCGGCTTCTTCTTCGACGACTCGTGGATCTCCATCTTCTTTGGAGTTTCTTACTCTAAAGGAAGACGACGGATTTCGTTTGACGAAATCGGGGGAGCCATCGCTTGGATCTTCATCGAGGATTGCGGGAAGGAACGTGACTCATCATCGCGCCCGCAAGTGCGTTCTTCGTGGATCGGACTTAAGATAGGAGGATCTCTACTTTAGGATCTCGCGATCACAACCACGCTTCAAGAGGTATTCCTTGTACTTTGTGGTTTGATGAAACGATCCGAGAAGTGTTCTCGTGATCATGTGGTTTCATCTTTAAAGTTAAAATTTTAATTTCCGCTGCATCTAGCAACTAGTGCGACTAGTTGCTCCGATTGCATACGATGCGATCGACACGCTTCCGTGATGCGCTTGAGGATACTCAATATCCTTCAAGTGGTATCAGAGCCATAGGTCGAATAAGGTTTTGGATATTATGCATAGACCTTAGACGATTTGGTTCTCGAAAGGGTTGCGAAATTTTTACTGCATTTCAATTTTTCGCACTTCTGTCTAATTGAATTTTTCGGCACTATTTAAAATGTTTAAACACGAAATTTTCAATTGGATTTTGTTCCCCATTAAACAAGGAAACCATAGGACTTGAGTTTACTAAATTTGGACTTTATTTGCTCAAGATATGGCTTTTTGAATATGACTATATTCACTGTTGCGGGAACTGCGGATTTGAACGTAATTAATGAGATGATTACGGTTTTAATCCGCCTTGAAATGCGTGAATTATCACTTGGGTTCTTTAATAAATCAAATAGGCAATCTTTGAAAACTGAGTTTGCATTTTTTGGATTTAAATTGATCAAGATAAGTTAATTTTAGTGATTGGGGGTCACTGCTGGAAATTAACAATTTTGATCTTGAACCTAGTGATATGTCATTCAATTATCATGATGAAAATTAATTGTTAATTTTCTGGAATAATTAGTGATAAATATTTGTGAAATATTTAAAGAAATAATTATTTCATTGAATGACATTTGCCTAAACCACAATGATAAGATATTAGATCTTGATCATTGGTTCATCAACAAACATTGCTTTCATGAAAACCATAGTTTATCCTACAATTGTTGTAGGACAACTTTTACATGAAAAACCCTTTTGCTTGAATAGGATTGGGGATTTGTCTAGCAAATCTCCTTATAATCAAAAATGTTTTGATGTATATTATATGGTATAATTTCGGTTGAAAAACCGATGAACATCTCAAAGTACATGATGGTCTATCTGGTATTATCCTTTCCCGAGGCGGATATGGTGCCTAGTCGGAGAGCATTGGGGTCGCGGGTTGCAACGTATGTGGTCCGTCCCACTCTCGTCGGTACTGGCCATGACAGCGGGTAGGGACTGTATAATACCGGAGACAGACAATATGTGTTTTTCTAATTATTAAAATTCGAATAATACGTATTTTGAGATAATACCTACTATTCAAGTAAAAGACATGTTTGTTGATTGATGATTGGATTGATGATTAATTTAATGTGATTAAATTAATTATATCTAATAAACACTCTATTATGAATAGATGTATATTTCCCTTGGAAGAATTAATTATGTGAATATGATTCACGATAATTAATTACAATTTGAATATGAGGTGGAGGATCACATAAGTGACATCCATGGTCTCCCGTCAAGGCAAAGGATTTCGTCGCCAGTTGTTGTGTATAGGAGACGCCTGTCCGAAGTGACAGATCCTGTGCATGATTTAATTGGATCGGGTTCTTTGCTTCTCGAAAGAGTAAGGCCGTATACGTAGTGACCCCAATATCGGGTCCTCATATTATTGGGGCGATATTGGATTGCGTATAGCGAGTATTAAGCCTGTTGACGGTTGGTTCAATTAATGACGGGTCAACATTGCCTTAGGGGTGGTGGGCCCGGGTGTTAAAGACCGAATTGGGAGATGCAAGTTGGACTTGCAAGGCGGAATGTGTTCCCGCTTCTTTTTATCCGAGTTGTAGGTTCTCATATTATTGGGATGCAACAAAGATAAGGAAGGAGATCCCAGATCTTGCTTGAGATATAATGGTAAGTATATCTCTTACATTGAAAGTGATTAAGGGAATGAACTTTCAGTGTTGACAAGGTAAGACAACTTTGATATAAAAACTCCTGAATCAAAGTAAAACATGTATATATAATATATATACCCTTATGCAAAAAATTTCTTATTTCAGATAATCCTTCATTAAACCCACTCAATGTTATACTCAATAATAACCAGTAAAATATCATGGATTGACTCTTGATCCAGATATTGTACTTGCAATTGGACACATAATGTATGTGGTTGCAATGTGCAAGTTTCCTCAACCTAATGAGGAATGACAATTAAATAAGACAATAAGACATCACCTTAGGGTTTGTATGTCTCTGTAGTCTTGATCTTTCATCGAGTGTACTTTGGAAGTGACATAATTGATGGTGATCGTAATTGTCGAATAATCCTTATAAAAAATAAAAGAAGATATTTTGGCATACATATGTGCTCTAGACATTTAATCATGAATGACATGGTTCTCTGCATTATGCAGAATGGTGGCTCGAAAGAGATGATGTATTCAAAATGTTTGAATACCTACCTGAACCTAAGTCTCCATGAGTTAAGATGAATGTAGATATGATGAGTGTTATCATTCTACTATCTATACTCAAGTCATTCATGAAGCTTTATGATATTCATATTGTATGAATTTAATGAAGCATGTATAAATGTTGAAATGCTCTTACATTAAATTCTTTTGAATTTAACATAAGAGATCCTTAGTCTTAAGCAATGGTTGTTTATAGATTAAGAGAGTGCAGTGGAAGCATGGGTCGGACCCAAGTAAGAAGGAAAGTCAAAGAGTTGACCTACTTCTGTGACTTCCATATGACATCCAAAGAGTTGGATGAATGCCAATACTGCAATAAGTTGATGTGTTGATAGTATGACTATCAAGTCTGTCTAAATTCCTTAGTGAAGGACTCAGATAGAGCATCAGAATAATCTACATAAATCATTGACTCTGACTTTCTTATTTCATAAGATAAAGTCTGACAATTGTATCCAAATCTTCTAATGACAATTGCAATTGTTGCATATACATATCAGAAGATTAGAAATTTGATCTTAAGGTTTAGTAGTCATCTACATGGATATTGCTGTAATTGTTGCAGCAGTCTCTGTTGGATAGATGGACTTCATATTCTCAGTGGGAGAGCCCTTAGTCTTAGAGAATGTCTCTATGACCTAGATATTGGAATACCCCATTGTTTGTTTCTAAATGTTGGAAATAAACATGAATTCTGAGATAGAACTATCATAAAAGGTTATGATGGATATATTTCAGATAGTAATCTAACATCTAGTGGACTCCACAAAATTAGAAAATTAATGAATGGTTCATTAAGATTTCTAATACTGAAAATCAAACCTTATAAGATCAATAGGAGGATGAAGATCATTTGACAATGATCTGGCATCAAGCCTTGGACATTTGTCTGTTGATTTGATCAATAGACTAGTAAGATATGAAACTTTAGAATGTCTAAAATTTCAAATCTTACATACTTGTGAATATTGTATTCAAAGTAAAATGTCCAATACACCCTTCTCTGGGAATGGTGTTAGATGTCGAGGTATTCAAGATCTCATACATATTGATGTATGTAGATCATCTATATCATAGTAAACATTATGGATATGTGATATCTATTGATGATTGCGTATGATATGAGATTTCTTCTCTTCACCTGAGAAACCTTTGAAATGTTCAAAGATTTCACAATTTTGGTTTAGAACCAAAATTTGAAGGAAGAATAAATGAATTTGATCTAACCAAGGTAGCAAGTACCTATTAGATAAAATTCAAAGAATACCTTATAGAGATAGGAATATCATTTCTATCTCACTCCTCCTGGTAAACCTGAACTCAATAGAGTTGTAGGGAGATACAATTGGATCATGTGCGACATGATTTGATCAATGATGAATTTTAGCATAATTATCCTCTTAGTTTCCTGGTATATATGTGTAGTAGAGACTACAATATATATCCTTAATAAGGTTCCATGGATGTAAGCTGGAATCTAGCACTTGAGAGTGCTACTTCATTAGAAAAATAAAGTATGGTATTGGATACCTACTTTATGACCTTGAGATTCTTAAAAGATCTCATTTCTGAGAATATGATTCTTAGAGGATGACTCTCTTAAGAATCAAGATGAAAATGAAGTATAGGAACTCATTTAATCTTGAGAAGATAATGAGACTCCTGAAATCGGAAACTAAAATGACAATTAAAGATGAAACATTAATACCTCTTCAAATGAGTTTGAGGATGTATTCCATGTGTCAGTTGAGTCTGACAATGATCGGACTTCATGTGATGAAGCTCCTAAGGATCATGACATGGAATGATGGATATTTGCAATAAAGTCTAAAGTAGACTTCATATACAAGTGTTATATATGGACCCTCGAGGATCCACCTATAAGGGTTAGACCCATAAAGGTGTAAATGGATCTTCAAGAAAAGAGGGAACCTGATGAGAAGGTAGAGACCTTCAAAGCTCGGTTCGTAGCCATAAGCTACACACCGGAAGAGAAGACATTGCTTGCAATGAGACTTGCTCTTCGGTAACCATTCTTAAAATCATCAGAATATTGCTAACCTTAGCTACACAACTTGACTGTTGCATCTTCAGGATGTAATTCAAGATTGCATTCCTCTAAGAATACCTCTCGGAGGATATTCACATGAAGTAACCCCAGGGCTTCATGGTTGAGGAAAGCAATGTGTGAAAGCTAATGAAATCCATCTATGGACTCAAATAAGCTTCTTGTTGTTGGAACATAAGATTTGATGAAATTATAAATGTGATGATTTCAAATAGAATCTTGATGAACCATGTGAAGCTTAGTGGGAGTGCCATTGTGTTCATCGTGCTAAATGTAGATAATATCCTAATCATTTGGAATGATATAAGGATAATAATAAGTGTTTTATATTCTGGCTATTCCATACCTTGAGATATGATCTCAAAGATGCCTCTTGCATCTTAGTTCTGAAGTTGTTCAGAATCAAAGAAAAGAGGGTATTGGGACTGTGACATTTGTAGTACACCTTGGACATATTCCATTCTTGGAAATTCCAAGAAAGGCTTCCTTCCCTTGAGATTTGGTACTGACCTATCTAAAGGGATAGCACCTCAAAGAGTTGAGGAAGTGAATGCTAGAACTGCTTGCACCTCTGCATCAGTTACGAGAAGCTAAGTGTATGCTAAATGTGTATAAAAGCCAGATATCTGCCATTCAGTGGGAGTAGCAAAGTGTTGCTAATCCTACTATTGAGAGAAAACACTTGATTGCAGTAATAACAATATCTTCGAAGATGATAAGGCTTTAGAGATGGTGATCTCTATGTCTTATTTTTAAGAAGTTAAGACTTTATAGATAGAGATCTAAAAGGTCTTAACTGTGGATACCTTGAGAGATAGTGATCTCCCGGAATAAGGGTATTCTGATAAGGATTATGGAAATACTGGTTATAATAATTATTGAGCAATAGTGTCAAGGACACTATAACTGCTTTGACTAGATTGAGTATTAGTTGCATTAGATGCAACATTCGCATTGGATGCGAGCACTGTTACCTAGGGATATGCAAATGCCGTAAAAGGACTTGGCATAGTCTTTTGGGAACAGAGTGACTGATCAGCTTACCTAGCTATTTCTAAATAGCCTATGATTGTCACATGAGTGTGAGTTTAAATGATTAGCCCATTAATGGCTCTTTGGGCTAGTGGGAGATTGTTGGACATGTGAGCCCACGGCGAGCCATTATGCAATAAATGTTATTGCAAATATCATTCCCTGATCTGAAATGAAGAATAAATAATTTGCATAATAGGTCCCTCTGTACAATTAGGGTTATGTACCATGGCTATCTTAATGATCATACAGCTGTTGATTCAATTATTGAATCATAGAGGCTGGTGCTTGGATGAATATCTAAAGAGTTAGATTGAGGACTCATCAAGCGCCGTCAAATGATTGTTAAGATGTGATCTCCAGCCTGAGTGGGAGATGGCAATCCTTTCTCACATAGGCTGATATCTGACCGACCTCTTGATGCAGGTCCTCTGCATAGGAATAGAGATTCGGAGGTGTCAGATTAGTTAGGTCAAAGAGTTGACTTAACGAGATCGAGATAACCAAAGTCCTATGTTGAATGCTGTCACAACATAGGCACGCATCCTCTGACAGGAGACAGATGTATTGCTATATGTCTGAGTATGTACATTTGGCAGACCAATAGGTTGATGACCTAACCAAGGTCTATACACCGGCGAGCTGGTGTGCATATAAGGGCATATGAGTAATACGATCTCTCAAAGGGATCATACAGGTTCACTACTGAACCGGAAGACATGAGCTCACTCATGAGATATTGGGAAGAATCAAATTCCGTGCACGGTCGTCTCGCTTTGGAAGCTTGACTGAATTTGTAGGTTTGATATATACTTTTGGAAAGTATATGATCAAGACCTAGGTATGATATATGCTTTTGGAAAGTATATGATCGATACCAAATCCCAATGATCAAATGAGAAACTTAGTGATCAAACCCTGAAGAAGACAGTGTAAAATTGATCTTGATCTTCGGGTTGACCATGGGTCTTCCAGTATGCAGGATGTACAGGTATTGGGAATACCTGAAGGGTGATGTGATCATAAACGATTGTATATCCATGACGCTTCCATTCCGAGGGAGTGATGAAACAGGTCTGGATTTTAGTGACTCCTTTCAATAGAGAAGCAATCCGATCTTAGTCCAAGTATTGGACATTGATCTGAATGGGATTCAGATTCAATGAGAAGATTGGATTTGCGGTCTTGATTTAATCAAGCATCTGTGGGAGGTCCGTAAGATCTGGATTTGAGATGAGATCTCAACATCCAAGTCACTATACGTGGAATAATACAATCGCCCTGTCCTTATCTCCAAGTATCTGCGGAGAAAGCACATTATTCTTGAAAGGGTTCAAGAATAGTTCTTTTGATGAAATGTATATCCAAGCAAGGACTTGATGATTAAATGTGATTTAATTATCAAGCTTAAATATGAATATGATTCATATTGTGAAAATGATTATCTAAGATAATTAAATGAGATTTAATTATCAAATATTAAGAGAATGTGGATAACACTATCCATGATATATGTGTGTTATAAATATGATTTATAATATACATATAATAAGAGAGAGAATTTATGTAAATTGCATTTGTTAATTAATAATGTGGATTGGATTCACATTTGTTAATTAATTGGAAATGCAATTTACTAACTAGTTTGGGTTGTGAATATGATTCACATAATATTCAATGGCATGATTGAAATATTCACAAATTAATTTAGAATTATTTTTGTGAATATTTTTTGTGATTAATTAAGGAATAATTAAATAAATAAAATGGAGCAATAACCACCTTCATAGGTGGCGTCACCCATGAATGGTTCATGGGTGACGCCCCCCCTTTTTAGGAGGGTGGTTGGCTCCATTACATTTATCATATTATCTCTTAGTTAATTAATGTTTAAATTGATGTTGTTGTTTTTAACCAACAACAAATCATGGCCATTGATTTATCATGGACCAAGCATAGCCCTTGGATCCATGTGTCCCATGGATTGAGATCCATTGGATCCTAAACTAGTATATAAGGAGGGCTAGGGTAGCCTCTCCATGGTACATCATTAAGAGTTGTACAAGGTGACAACTCTCTCTCTCTCTTTCTCATTCTCGCCCTCTCTCTCTTTCTCTTCTCCATTAAGTGGCCGTCCACTTTGTGTTGAGAAAGGAGAGACTCTCGGCTTCTTCTTCGACGACTCGTGGATCTCCATCTTCTTTGGAGTTTCTTACTCTAAAGGAAGACGACGGATTTCGTTTGACGAAATCGGGGGAGCCATCGCTTGGATCTTCATCGAGGATTGCGGGAAGGAACGTGACTCATCATCGCGCCCGCAAGTGCGTTCTTCGTGGATCGGACTTAAGATAGGAGGATCTCTACTTTGGGATCTCGCGATCACAACCACGCTTCAAGAGGTATTCCTTGTACTTTGTGGTTTGATGAAACGATCCGAGAAGTGTTCTCGTGATCATGTGGTTTCATCTTTAAAGTTAAAATTTTAATTTCCGCTGCATCTAGCAACTAGTGCGACTAGTTACTCCGATTGCATACGATGCGATCGACACGCTTCCGTGATGCGCTTGAGGATACTCAATATCCTTCACGTACATGGTCGGAGTTGGGAGATTGCGTTAAGTAATATAAGAACACGAATAGATCGAGATGATGAGATGAAAAATCGGAATCGAAGGTGGATCTAAGTCATGATGGATTCTAAGATCTAGATAAAAAAATTCATGACGAAATAAAGATGCACAAAAAAGTATATCTATGATTAACCTTGATTAAAAACAAGAAAAGAAAAATGTGGATCTCATCTTAGGTGTAGAAAAGATCGTAATCGGCTCGATGAAGACCGACTCGTTGTCACCCGACGGTTCGGAGGTTAGGTACCCTTCTGCGACAAGAAAACTCTCGGAGATCAGGCTCCTCTCACCAAAGATTGATCAAGTTGAATTAAAAAGGAGAGGAGAAGAAATATAAATAGATAAAGGATGGAGTTTGAATTTTTAAAATTTTGAATGACGATAAGAGATAAGCGAAAAAAATTTGAAATGAGATAAAGATAAAAAAAATTAGTGTTTAATAATATTTACAAAAATTAACTATTTTTTGTAATTTCGTCACTTTTTAATTTGAAAAATAAATGTTATTTTTTTAAAATTTTTTGTGGTGGTTATTTAAGAAAATTAACTATATACATATACTTTATATATATGGTTCATTATTTACATGGTTAAATAAGGTAATTAATTCTTTTTATTTTTCTTTATTTATATTTGTTAAATTTTAAATAATTATAAAAATATTTAAAATTATTTACAAATACAATATGTACAAATAAATTGTAAAATTGCACAAATCACCCCAAAAAATTGACTTTCAAACCATAACTTTAAAAATTATGAAACAAAAACAATTTCAAAGATAATTTAATTTAGAATACAATGGAAGTGAGTTTTGTTCAATTTGAGTTCATATGGAGCCAGAATTAATCTTTCAATTATTGCTTAATGGCTTTTTCCGGATGGGGTTACTTTTATTATATACAAGATTTTATTTGGCAAGCATTTTTATTATTTAGGAAACATTTTTATTTACAACTTTTATTTTGAAAATTGCTTTATTTGAGGTCAATTTATGTACAAATAAAATAATGTTAGTTTTATAGAGATACACAAAATAAGTGAGAAATATTTACAACACTGTTTTTGGATTTTAGATTAAGGACCCTATCTCCCCCTACTTTATTCATGGTCGATCCGGTCAAGTCTTGACCATCTATCAGGGTTCGAGTCAGCTACTATCTACTACATATATACGGTCTTTTTCCTTTCTTTTATTTTTTTCTTTATTTATAAATTTATTTTAGGTTAAAATAATATACAAATATACAATATTTACACACAGATGCATATTAGTAGGAATATGGAGTTAGTATTTTATACAAGTGTTTGGTAAGGGATTTTCTGCTAAAATAAATGAATAAAGATGATGAAGTTCATATTCATCATCCTCCTATTTTTACCTTTTCTAGTCCCTTATCAAACACTTATTTGAAAGAATAAGTGAATAGAAGAAAAAAGAAAGGAAAATAAAGAAATTAGTACAATATAGAGTATAAATTTATCGTCATAAAATTGTAGTATGGAGCTTTCTCAGACCTTTGGATTATTAGTTTGTCAGGATCTTAATGGGAGATGGGTTTAAAACCTAATAGCCTCTAAGTTCCACAACACTCCTATTCAAGTTGTCTCAATAATCAGGTCATAACAAGTCTTCATACACAAATTCTTGTGACTATGAATCTTTACTTTTACAGTGTAAATGAATTATAGCTACCCATCTCAAAAGTAGCAAAGAAACATCCTCCCTCAACAAGGTAACTCTAGTTCCCTGGTCTAGCAACTCTTTCCTCGAGGAGCGAGGATATTCCATTCTAAGTTCAAGTATAACTAGCTCAAGAAGAGGGGATGGAGAAAAGAATAGACGGTAACTAGTGTAGCTACCTATCCTTGGATTCATGACTACTGTAGCCAAGTCATCCGGTGCAAGCTTACAAAAATTTAACTTTGAAGCTCCTATATTTTTTTCTGTTTTATCCTTGTATATACACTTTGGTAGGCTTTTTACTATTTAATAAAGCCTATCCACTTTTGGAGATTCTGCATTTTTCCTCTCTTTTTTATAAAAAACATAAAGAAATGTGCAGCATGTATATAAGGAATTTTTCCGATTGAGCTAGTAGACTATCCCTCTTTTGAAGCATTATTGCAACCCCACAACATCCTATCGTTAGAACTCAACATCGCTGGACCAGGTTGAGATGCACTTCCCTCCCTAGAGGAAGATGAGAGGTTATTCCTAAATGTATTACCCTCGTATGCTACCCCATGCCAAAAAATTATGCCTCCTCACTACCTCCTCCATGAAGAGCTTCGTGTAGAGTGCTTGTCCGTAATATGCCACGGTCTGAAAGAATCATGCATGTGTTGTTAAATATTCTACTTAGACAACTCAAGATGACATGTGAACATAGTCTTATGGACTAAAAGGATTATGTCACTAGGACCTGAAAAGTCTTAACTCCATCTCTTGTAAGGTTCCTCTGAAATTAAGTGGAATAAAGTCCAACTAAGCTCCATTCTTTAATTTCAGTGAAGACATTTTCAATGTCAATATTATCCTGAAAAATGCACACGCAAATGCAAGAAATTATGTACCATGCAGAGAAAAGGAAGCATTTTTTTGAAATAATTTTCCAATTTGGAACTTTGATGGAATTTTTTAAAAAAATTATGTACATGTGAAAAGAAAGATTTTTTGAAATAATTTTCTAATTTTGTTATTTTTATGGACTTTTTGAAAAAAATGCAGATGTGAAAAGAAAGTTTTTGTTTTGAGTTATGCAAATTTTTATAAACTTTTGGTTTTGTAATTTTTAGGGATTTTCTTAGGGGAAAAGGGTTAGTAAAATATATACAAGTATATACAATAAAGATTTTTTTTGAGTTTTCTTTTGTTTCTTTTGTTTTTATATTTTTTATTATTTTTTTGTTGTTTTTGGTTTTTGGGTTTTTTTGCTTTTTTTGTTGTTTTTTTTCATTTTAGTTTTTTTGTATTCATACACACATGGATTTTACAAATTATATACATATCACCTAAATAATCATATTAAAAGTACGAGTTATGTCTAATGTATATATACAATATATAAGACACCCCAATATACTTAGCTCAAACTATGTCCTCATAGTGATCAGAGAGCGGAAAAGGAAGACATAACTCGTGTTAAGTATAGAAAAGTGAAAAGACTCCTATGCTACAATGACTCAAAGAAAAGATAAAAAGAAGAGAAGTCGGTGATACCCCCTATACTTAGGATCAAGTAATCCTAAGTATAGTGGATTGTACAAAAGGGAAAAACCAATGAAGAGAAAGTACAAAATCAATGGAAAAATACAAAAAAATGATATGAACAACGTCACTCCCCCTATACTTAGGGCAGAGTATCCCAAAGTCTAGGCAGCAACATGAGTGATGAACAGGATGAATATGAACAACACAAATCATTCACCCCCTCCCCCCTATACTTAGGATAAAACACATCCTAAGTATAGCATATATATACATAGAAAAGGGGTAAACGATAAAACGAGAAACGAAAGGATATACAAGAGGTATCCAGCTCATGTATCAGACATAGAAGATGGAATCAAAAGATCATTGTCTGATACCACAGATATAGAATCAACGACGGATAAGAATGTATCATAATCTAGATATTGCTTCAGCAACAGTCTGTTCACAACAAATGGTTGTACGTAAGATGACAACCCAGATATGACAATACTGCCATTGTCATGCACAACTCTCACGATGAACGGTCCTGGCCATTTGCTTTTCAAATTCCTGGAAACAGCTTCAACTTAGCAACAAATAACCAAACTTTCTGATCAGGAGAGAAATTCTTCCTTCGAATGTGTTTATCATGCCAATGCTTGACTTTTTCTTTATACATGAGTGAGTTATCATATGAAAAGTCTCAGAATTCTAGTAATCTTTTCAAATCTAACTTATTGTTCTTTCATGCTTTCTCGTAATCAAGATTGCATACACGAAGTGCCCATAATCATTTGTGAATTAATTCCACTAGTAGGTGGCAAGGCTTTCCATACACTAATCTCTAGGGAGACATACCCAAAGGAGACTTGTATGCCATCCGATAAGCCCATAGAACTGAATCAAGCATATGGGACCAGTTCTTCCTATCTGGACATACAAGTTTTTGCAATATCGTCTTTATCTCCCTATTTGAAATTTTTGCCAAGCCATTAGTCTTAGGCTGGTAAGGAGACGTAACTCTTTGATCAATGGTGTACTCCTTCACAGGCTTCTTTACTTCTCTATTAATGAAATGACTTCCCCCATTTGAAATCAGTATTTTGGGAGTTTCTAACCGTGCAATAATGTGGTCGTTGGTAAAGGAACACATTGTACAACTATCTGCAGCTCGGGTGGGGATAACCTCCACCCATCGACTAACATAATCCATGGCGAGCAGGATGTACTGAAACCCTGAGTGTAAGGAAATGGAACCATGAAGTCTACCCCAAGCATCAAAAACATCAGAAATCTGTATGTATCTTAGGGCATGGTATCTTTGGAACCAATGGTTCCTCCCATTTTCTGACAGTCAGTACAACCTCAAACATATTCTGTAGCATCCTTAAACAACGTGTCCACCATCGACCACTTTGTAAAACCTTTACTACCGTGCATTTCCCCAAATGATGCCCAACAGATTTAAATTTGTGATAGTGCTCAAGTACACTAGTGTGTTCCTCCTGAGGAATGCACCTTCTTCAGATACAATCCGTACCCTCACGAAATAGGTACGGATCCTCCCACTGGTAATAATGAATCTCTGACAGAAAAGCGTCTACTTTGCACTTTGGCCAATCTTGTGGAACTTTCTTGGAGACAAGATAGTTCACAATATCAGCACACCATGGGAGTGAGTCCACAGAAATAATGGCATCATCTGGAAAGGTTTCGGAAATGGAGATCATGTTCTGCTCAGATGTATCTGCATACGTGATACGGGAAAGGTGATCTGCCACAACATTTTTCACTCCAGGGTTATCTCGAATATCTAAATCAAATTCCTACAAAAGAAGGATTCATCTGATAAGTCGAAGTTTAGCATGCTTTTTGCTTGCATGTATTATATGGCTGTGCGATCCATGTATACAATAACGTGGGAACCGATAGGTAAGATCTGAACTTCTCTAGCCCAAACTTCTAATATCTCCTTCTCTATAACTGTATAATTTCATTGTGCTTCATACAGAGTCTTGCTAGCATAGTGTATAGAAAATTGTATCCCATCCCTTCTCTGTCCTAAAACAACTCCAACTGCAACATCTGAGGCGTCCTTTATGATATCGAAGGGAAGAGACCAATCAGGTGGCTATAAGACATGAGCTAACCATTGCTTCATCTGATTGAATGCAAGGACTTTCTCACTGACAACAAAATCAGTCTCCTTACATATAAGCTCAATCAAAGGTCTGGCGATTTTGTTGAAGTCCTTTATGAATCGCCTATGGAATCCTACGTGTCCAAGAAATGACCTCAACTGCTTCAAATTCTGCGGTGGCTCTAACTTGAAAATCAAATCAATCTTAACCGGGTAAACCTCCATACAATTTTTTGAGATGACATGGCCAATAAAATCACATTTGTCACCATAAAGTAACTATTCTCCCACGATAGCACTAGGTTTACCTCACAACAACATTGAAGAACTCGGTCTAAATGAGCTAGACATGTGTCATAACTATCCCCATAGATCAAGAAATTATCCATGAAGACTTCAAGGAAACTACCCACCATGTCGGCAAAAACGGCCAACATACATTTTTGGAATGTAGTGGGGGTGTTACACAATCCAAAGGGCATCAGTTTAAAGGTGTAGGTTCCTAACAGACAAGTGAACGTAGTTTTCTCCTGATACTCGAGAGCGATAACAGCTTGGTTGTATCCCGAGTACCCATCCAAGAAGCAAAAGAACTCTTTCCCTGTCAACCTCTCAATAATATGATAAATAAAGTACAGTGGAAAGTGATCCTTCTTGGTAGATGAGTTCAGGCATCGGTAATCTACACAGATACGCCATGAAGTAGGTACCCAAGATGGAGTCTCCTGTCTCCTCACCACAATCATTCTTTACAACAGTAATCCCGTATTTCTCTGGGACCATATGTAACGGGCTGACCCACATGGAATCCGAAATGGGATATATAAAGCCAGCATAACACCATTTTTGGATCTCCTTCATGACAACCTCCCTTAGATTTGGATTTAGACGACACTGACATTCACTAGAGTGTTTACAATCATCCTTTACGTAGATATGATGCGAGCACAAAGCTGGATTAATCCCACAGAGATCTGGGATATTCCATCCTATGGCCTTGCGGTTTCTCTCAAGAACCTCTAATAATGCAAGATTCTTGTTTAGTGGTCAACTACGAACTAAGGATGACCAGAAACATTTGGGGGGGTCCCGCAAGGAAGGCATATTTCAATATTGATCGTAAAACCTTGAGCTCAGGTGGGGTCTGAATCGACTCTACAATAACCTCTGCTACTACGCTGGTAGACAGAATATGATATGTACTCTGTGGACTGTCCACCTTGGCTACTAATGGCTCATCAAGTAAAATCTTTGATAGATTTTCTATGAATGACCTCTGCCCAGAAAGGAGGGGCTCATCACGATATTCAGCATTCTTATCAATTAGTAGTCCAGATATCTCAGCAATAATATCAGAAAGATGTCTCTGCTCTATGTATAAATCAGGAAATTCAACGCATGACTCATATATATGTACTTTAGAATTCCCAAAATGAGGACTATCATCAGCTTTCTCAGAAAAGTGTATCAAAGGAATATCAGAAAGTGCCTCTAAAAACTTAGATTGATCCTCTGAAATCAGCTCAAAATGTCCATCAGCAATTGGCTCAATTGGCCTTACGGAGTGGCATCTTTAAAAAGATGTTCTGTATGATTTCAACCTTTCCAGGATCATATAGAGTTGTTTTTAAATTTTTTAATTTTCTTAGATTTGATAGAAGAAGGAAATGGCATGAAATAAGCATGCAAATGTTCATTTCCATTATTCAAGGTAGAATCCTCATGTACAAAAGACAACCAGAATCAGTATGTACAATGTTGTCCAAAGTAGGTGAAGGAAAAATAAAATCTAAAATAGAACAGAATGTTGTTGCTAACGAAAAGGAAGAATCTGCGAATGGTTTATTCTCCTTTGTTGATGGTGATCTACATCTTCTTGGTGAACGCGGTGGTGAAGGCGGTGAGACTCTACACTTGGGTGTCGCTATGCAGGTCATATCGACTTCTAGTGAAGGAGATGATGTAGAAGATGATGCTCTCTCAGTAGTTCGATCTCCCAACCCTAACTGTTGTGTAAGTGACTATAATCTCCTATCGCTCTTGAGATGAGTGACGTCAATTAAATATTTAAAATCAAGGGACATACTTGCCTCGGGTGTGGGTGGGCTATTGGCTACCTGCTCCTTGTGTCTGAAGTTGTTGGGGTTGGCTTCGACCTGTGCTGGAATCATTGTCTTGTGGTGGTCAAGTCGTCGATCTACTGAGTCAGTTCATTAATGTTCTTCTTGAGAAATGCAAGTTGGTCTAGTGCTGGTTGATTCAAGGGGCCTTAGGTTGGTCATTGACTTGTTGTCGTTGAGATTGATAGTACGGAGGCTGTTGTAACAATATAGATATTGACAATGAGGAGGAGGAGTGGAGTATATTGTCCATAATATGCAGTCTATTGCTTGTTAGTATGAGGAAACTATATAGACTACTATTGTGGATGGCCTTGTCTCCATTTTTGGAACTATGTTGGAGACTGATAGTGAGGTTGGAACAGTTGGTGTTGGTACTATTATTGTCTGCCTCCCTGATTGGTGGGCAGTTCTCTGACTCTGTTGTGAACCCAACTGGCCTTTCCCTAATGGATAGGGCGGGTTTTGCTCACGGTCGAACCAGATACCATTCACCTTCTTAATGGCAGGTGGAGGTGGAGATTGCTGCTCCGGAATGTAGGCTACTTCATGATGGTATGAACCTATCTGATGTGAATGTTGTTGAACCTGATAAGATGTTTGCATGTAGTAGACATGTTGAACTGTGTATGGTCCTCTACTACTCTGGTGGGTGGAAGAAGTCTGCTCCCTAGTAGAGGTATCGACTGCTGCACTCACACTGTAAACTGCACTGTTCTTACTCACAAGAAGCCTCAGGTGCTTTTTTATCTCATCCAGCTTATCCAGGTTCTTCGTTCTCTACTCTATCACTTGAAGCTTCTCAAGCTCCTTGGATCATTTCTCAATAACTTCCACTTTGGATAGGTGATTTCCAATAATGGTCAGGTCACAGCTTTCCACCCTATCCACTTCTTGTGATGTCGTCATATTGACATCCTTGTGGAGTATTGCAGGGGAGGTGACGAGCTGCTTTTGAAAAGCACGTGAAGAAGAAAGAGATGTTGAACTCTCCGCCATCTCCTCAAAAATTTGATAAAGGGCATCCTCGTCCTTATTGAAGTGCCTCCCCCCACAAGCAGCATCTACCAGCTTTTAATTCTCAATGCGTAAACCCCCAAAGAAATTTCGCACAAGGTTGTTCTTTGGAATATCATGATAGGGGCACTTCTCTTTAAGATCTTTGAATCTTTCCCATACCTCGTGAATATGCTCTTGGGTCATCTGGGAGAAATTAGCAATCAAGGGTCGCATTTGGTTGAGTCGTCGGAGCGTGTAATATTTGTTCAGAAATGTGGACCTCAAATCTTCCCAAGTAGTGATAACCTTCCCCAAGTAGTTTAAACAATATAAGATTTGCCCATCACACTGATTGGAAAGGCAGTCATCTACACTACCTCTAATGGGACATTTGGGTAGCATATTATTCCACAAATACGATTGAACTGTTGGAGGTGTATATAAGATTTTTCATTAATATTTACATGGAATATTGGGAGAAGAGGTAAAATAGTGGGCTTAATCTCAAAATATCCATGAAACATAGGGATTTGTATCCAATAATTTGTCTATCTTGTCCCTGGATTATAAGCATCCTTTAATGTAGGCTTATCCCCAGATTCTATGTTAGGTTCTTCTCCCTGATTCCCACCTACATGGTTTTTGTTGTCCCCTCTGTTGTCCCCCTCTCTCCTATCTTCTCTTTCCTGTCTCATATCAAGAATCATATCTCTTAATGTGGTCTGAACATTAGCCTGCTCTGTTAACTAGGCTTGAATTGACTGAATGGAGTCTAACATGGTGGTCTTGATCTCGCTCTGCTCCGATATGGTTAACTTTCCCTTTTGTGGAATTAAGTGTCCGTCGTCTGACTCTAAAAATGAGCATGACACTCGATTAGTGCTCATAAATGATGGGTTCTCATAATCTAGTTTGAGATTAAAGCCAACCTCAAATAGTGGATTGATGGATGTTGTGAAGGGAGAAGTGGAGAAAGATGAATATTCATGAAGCGAGTCTCTCCTAACAAAAGGTGAATAATTTGGAGTGTAGAATGAGTTTGCAAAGTCCGAACGAGAAATACTCTGATCCGACATCTATGAAATCAATAAGCAGGATGCGAGAGCACGAAGATCAATGCATGAGTGAAAGTGAATGAAGGAGTAAATTGAGCAGAAGGATCTTTATCACTAGCAATCAAATGCAATATAAACCCCCAATTCACCAACTCAACGCAATATGAAAACAATCAAGGTTCGGTCAATTATCTTCAAAATTTTTAGGGTTTGATGAGAATTCAATCTATTAGAGCGATTAAGAGAGTTGTTAGGGACCCAATGCTCCCAGGAGTCTAGCCCAATCCCAATGTTAGATCTTTCCCAACCAGCATGAATTGCAGACCGTTTACCCGCTACCCGATCAATTCAATATGCTAAGGACATCACAAACCGTTTACCGGCTACCTGGAGAGATCCTCAATGGAGAACAACTAACCCCAAGACAATGGTCTAAAAAGAGTTCGGGTGTGGCTCTATCCTAGTATGTTGGCTGCTCTCTCACTGATGCAAACCAAACAATAAGGGGGCTACTAGAAATACATATATTGTATATACGGTATAACCCCTATACTTAAACTTTGTTATGTCCTCATAGCACTAGACTATATAAAGCAATAGGTATATTTAAGTATAGAAAAATATATGGACCGAGGTGGACACCCCTATACTTAGGTTAGAAAGAACCTAAATATTAGGGAGAGGAGAGATGAGTAAGAAAATCACGGGGATTCCTGTACCCCCTATACTTAGGCTGAGAGTAGCTTAAGTATAGAGATGGATATTGATGCTGGGGAGACTTGAGGTGACCGAAGAAGTTAGGATGGATATACAAGTGAGTGAATGAATCTTCATTGATAAATCAAGTACCTAAGGTCTAGTGGAGGGTGTAGAGAAATCAAGGCTCAAACAAGCATGCAATACCCTTTTTTGAATTTACCAACTCACACGTGAAACCAACAAGTGTTTGTTGATTATCTTGTCATTTTCATTGGTGATTAATACATTCTAATTTATGCAATGATCAAGAAAAAATGTCAAATAAACCATCCTACGTAAAAATGGGTGTTTCTCTCCCAAAACATGATTTTACTCCATTTTTAGATCAACTTGCATTTATCAGTCCCAATTATTAGCTTAAGGTCATCACTACTTAAATATGAGAAAAAAATCAATCAATCAATCGTCTATTGCTCACTCCCAATTTCCATTAATGTAGGTAATCAAGCCAGGAAAGGAGGTCGAGAAAAAGCCATGCAATCGATAAAAGAGAGGAAACTCACAACGCCTTGAGCAAAAATTTCCTGAAAACAAGATTGAATTAAAGTCTAAACCTAAATGTATGTAAGTCGATGAAAAACCACACCTAACATGCTTATATTAGCAGGGAAGAACATATTTTACTTGTCTAGTTGAAGCGATGTTTATGTGCGTCTAGAATTATTGTATGTCCTACCTACGATTAAACATGTAAGATAAAAAAGTGAAAGAATCTCAGAGAGTCGTGTGCATGATCCTAGGTCGATACTCAAGTGGGGATATCCCCACAACCACAGATATCTTCGTTCATTTACACACATGAGTCTTCTATTGAAGACCATTGTAAAGACGATTATAACAAAAAAAAGTGCAAGACAATATTTTTTCTCTATTCAATTTTTCTACAAGGTTTGCTTCTGTGGCTCCTCACAGCGGGAACTCCTTCTCCTCGACTCCTTAAACATCAAGGGCCCTACCATAAAAACGATCGTTAGATTTCAATCAAAGACATTTTAATAACACAAGACAATAATATGACCTAGGACTTAGAGATTAACACTCAGTTAAATATTAAAAATCTAAATAAACAAAAGTTGATTCATGTCCCGACAACGACGCCATTTGAGGAATCGCAAATTCAACCCTTTAATAGTGTAGAATTAACACTTCTAATGTCATTGCAGTCTGGATAAATTGGGTCTATCAAATACCATTTAATTAATCTATCTATTAAATCAAATGGTCAAATTTTATTTTTTACTTGGGCAAGCCCAAAGGTTCAACTCAAGGACACGAGCCTGTTAAGTAATAATCTCAAGTCTTATTACTCCAACTAAGTGTTGAAATAGAAATCCATAGGCCAAAATGCACACATATGCATAGAATGCAAACAATGCAGACACATGAATCAGACATTTCTTTTATTTTATTTTTTATGCAACAAAATGCAAGGTTACACTGAAGCATAGATGCCCTAATTTAGTGAAATATTTGATCAAGAAATTTAGGTGAACTTCAAAATTAAATGACTAAGCAAGTTCCATTGAAATATTAAATCAAAGCATGAAAAAGCATTACATAATGGACACTCCATTAATAAAATTAGTCATCAAATTCTAGAGTGTCAAATCAGAAAAAAAATTATGCCATTAAAAAGATAACATAACAAGCTTTGAAACACAACTGAAATCACATCGATGGAACTTGGATGCACAAGATTTTCAAAAAAGAAACCAGGGGCATAAATGCAATGAATACATAGAAATGAATAGGGAAAATATAACAATAATTCCCTAGAAGGACTGAAATGCAAACAACAAAAGTCGCAGGGCATTCCCTGTTATTTACCCACATACGCAGGGACATAATTGTAATTATTACAACTCGCAAGGGTTGGGTTGCAAACTACCCCATGAGCACATGGGAATCACGTAATTGTAGGACCTATATGCAAATTGAAGAAGCTTGAGGGGATTCCCTGTATATTTCCAAGCCAGTCACGTGACCGGGCACGTGAGGGCGAGGTTCGGGGGGAGCAGTGCAGGCTCGGAGGAGGCTCAGAGTAGCTTCGGTTGCTGGCTCGGCTTCAGCGCTTGGCTCGGGAGGCTCAGATTTGGCTCGCGAGTTCTGAGCCTAGAGGTTTGGTGCTGCCTCCCATTGCTGACACGTAGCTGACTAGGGACCTCCCGATCATCGAGATCAGACAGTGGTTGTACAAAGGCAAGGAGGCGACACGGTTATCTGAGGACCGTCTGCCAATCAGGCGGTGCCAGTGCTTCAAGTTCCTCATTTTACGCTGCCTCCTACGGCGGAGTTTGAGGTGCTATGTGATGACCGAAAAATCACCAAACATGATCCGAGTAAGATAAAAACAAGGGTCGTTGCGACCCGAATCTCGAAGATCGCTCAATAAGAAAATAAGACCACCAAAATAAGAGTAATCAGTCAAAAAGCCGAATAGCGGTCTTGCTATTTATTTAACCTGGTATAGCGACCAGGGTCGAACACGAGGAGCACGAATTGGCCAAAGGCCTACGAAGTAGTCTAAAAACAAATAAAATGAGTAAAATGTTTTTTTGTAATTTTTAATTAAGAAGAAAATGTAGAAAAAGGCAAAAAGAGCTCAATCAACAATTTATTTAACAACACTAATCTAGCCAGAAAATTATAATAAAAATATTTTGGGGTTTTATATTTTTTAAGTGTTTTTGGTAATTTTCTCAATTTTTTATATTTTTTGTTGATTTTATAAAAATGGAAGAAGACAGAAAATGAGAATCAATGTGCAGCCAGATTTGAAAGGCTATTTAAAAATAGATAAATAGCCTATAAAAATCTGGAGACAATTTTATATGAAACTAAAAGTAAAAATTAAACTATGGGAAAAGAAATTGCATTTTTTAGAATTTTTTAGAATTTATAATGATTTTATAAGGTTTTTCGTTTTTTAATTTTTAGGAGTTTTATAAGTTCAAATAAAGCAAAAGATGGACTGAAGCAACAAGACACAAAAACCAACACACCACAAATTTTTTAGATTTTTCGAAGGCTTTTTAATATTTTTAGTTGATTTTATAATTCAAACAGTAGCAAAAATGATGGTTTTTGAATTTTTAAAAATAGAAAATTAAAACAAAAATGTCCCAAAAAATCATTGAAATTTTTACACAGTAGCAAGGGACACGTTTCCAAATTTTAAGAGATTTGGGGATGATTTGATATTTTATTCAACCAATGGAAGAGGCACAACACATAGGGACTGAAATGCAATTAAAACTAAGTTCCAAAGCTAAAGATTAATAGACGTAAAAAATCTAAGGACTCTACTGTAAATTCCCTAAAGTATTCAGCACATGTCGCAATTAAACATTCACAAGGGCATAAGTGCAAATATGAAAACTATCTAATTAGAACATAACACTCAAAAGCCCTGAGGGCATACTTGCAAATAACCCAAATATACACGTAACGAAGCACGTGCGTGCATAAGAGAAGGACTAAAGTGCAAATATAATAAACATTAGATCCTCATATGCAAATTGTCCCAGAGTGCTAAGTTATTTATTAGACTAAACAAGAACTGAAATAAACTGCAGTGGAGTCTGTCGCAAATTACCTAGTCAAAGTGCATGCGGGTCACGTGGGATACCACATGTCTGGTGCTGATGGGTCGGCGGACGTGCGATTCTAATGATGCCTCCTGGCTGATCGGACGGTCCTGACGGATGGTAGACGTGGGGTGCACGTGGCCGTCAGATCTTGATTCTAATGGCCTGTAAGTGGCAGATCTCGAACGGCTCAGATTGCATCTGGAGTTAAGGCGTCATCCAATGGTGGAGAGAGGGTCTGGATGAACACCTCATGGACAGACTTCGCCGGCGAACTGGAGGAGCTCCGCGCGTCCGATGGAAGATCGGGAAGGGGGGTTCGTCTCACGATGATGTTCTGCGTAGGGTGGTAGTGACCGATGGAGCTCCCAACGGTCCAATCCTCCGGTCAAGGGGAGGGGGACTTGGGCGACCCCGGCAAGGTACGCAAGAGGCAATTTGGGGAGTAAATCGCGTGTATTCACCTGCAAATGAAAGCTTGGGCTCGGAGGAGTTCTCCGGCATGGGTTATTGATAAGAAACAACGGGAAGCGGGGTGGAATGGCGAAGGGGGTCCCAGCGGTGGCGGTGGAAGGGACCTAGCTCGATCTTAGCTCGGGCCAAGATCGAGATGATCAGGCTGTGGAAGAGGGGTGACGATGGGTCGGTATGTCTATCTATACGGAAAAGGTGAGGTGACGTAGCTCCGACCGCTGGGGCGGAGCGGGATGTGAAAGATCGAAGACACTTAAAGATCTAGAGGCTAACGAAGATACCTGGTAGGGGAGAACGTTTGTGCTAGAGATGCTGGGTCTCCTGGAGTCTTTTCCTCGATGGGGCGATGCATCCAAAGGCTCGGGCTTCGCCGGTGGTGGAGCACGGTGAGGTTGATCGCCGGACTTGGGGATAAGGCCTCCAAACACTAGTTGCAACACCCTCAGATGCTCGCTGTCACTCGAGGAGGAAGGTGGAGGTCACTGGGGTCGAAGATGATGGCTGAAGGTACGGGAGAAGGCGGCTGGAGCTTAGACTTTATACTGGCACGGATCGATGCATGGATACCTAATGAAAGGATCGGGCGACGATCATCTATCATGGAGCAACAATCGGAGCTCGGGATTTGAGGGAATGGTTAGCAGACCGATCCGGGAAAAATCGGAGAAATCGGGTCGAAGACCGGGTCTGCGAGAAGTGTGGTCCTGGGAGGAGTTGACCGGGAGTCAACACTCCCCCGTGGACCAATCAGAAAATTCCAAACCCTAAATTATTTAAAAATTCATTTTAAAATAGTAAATGATTTTATTTGAAAATTTTTACAACATGAAAAAAGTTTATTATTTTTCAAATTATTTTTTAGTGATTTTTATTTTTTTTTGAAAAATAAATTAATGTATATACAATATATATAATTATATACAAGTATAAATACATAGGTATTTTTTATTTTTATTAGTTTATTTTTGTATAATTATCCCAATTTTATATTTTATTTATTTACATCAAAAAATTTGGGATATAAAATAATTTTTATTTTATTTTTATTGTTTATTTACAATGGTAAGATAAATAGGTATATGTACATATATACATGGTATATACAAGGGTGAGAGAGAGAATTTATTTTTATTTTTATTTTTATTTTTATAATTTTTCTTTTTTTAGAGTTATATATAAAGTGTGAAAAACATATATATATTTTTATTTTATGAAAATAAAATATGTATACACCAAGAGGGATATGTGTGCAATGGTGAATGGCCCTATCTCTGTCTACTTGTTTAATTTTGCGGTCAGGCAAGGCTTGGCCCTCCCTTGGGTTCAGGTCACTCAATAATTATTCTAAATATTTCCCTCTTTTTCTTTATTTCTTTATTTTTTAATAAAATCATGCTAATTATTACTATTTACATAAAGCATGCAGTTTGACAAATTATTATATTTACAAGTATTTACATGGTGTTTTGCAAAGATGTTTAGCTAAAATAAAGGAATAAAGAATGATGAATGGGGATTCATCAACCCCCTATACTTTACTTTTTCTAGTCCCTTAGCAAACACTTATTTGAAAAGAAAGTGCAAAAAGAGAAAGAAAAAGAAAAAGGAGAGAAATCAAGGTTGATTACTAAACTTTCCTTCATTAAATTAAAAATGGAGCTCAGTCAAACCTTTGGATTATTAATTTGTCGGAACCTTATTCGGACTTAAGCTTAAAACTTAACATCCTCTAAGTTCCACCAATCTATGGTCAAGACTCCTCAATAAACCATATCAGAACAAGTGTACATACACAAACTCTAATGACCATGAATCTTTCCTTGTACTATGTAAGTTATATGTAGCTCCCCACCTCAAAATGACAAAGAAACAAACCCCCTTATCAAGGTAACTCTAATGCTTCAGTCTAGCAACTCTTTCCTCGAGGAGCGGGGTATTCCCTTCTAAGTTCAAGTACAATCGACTCAAGAAGAGGGGGAAGAAGAGAATGGACCATGACCAGTGTAGCCATGTATCCTTTGGAGCTCTAACCAGTGTAGATGAGTCTCCCGCTGCAAGCTTCATGAGATGGTCATGTGTAACATAAGCTTTGCTTTATTTGGCTATATACACTCCTGTGGGTATTTTATTTTCAATCAGAACCACTTTTTTGGAGTTTTTGTTTCTTTGCACATTTGTTTATGTGCATATGTACAACATATCTACATGGTGCAGCATATATACATAATCAGTTTTTCCTCTTGAGCCAGTAGACTATCCCTCTTTTGAAGCTTTATTGCAACCCACAACTCCTTTCTTTAGACTTCATCACCACCAGACCAAGTTGAGATGCACTTCCTTCACTATAAGAAGAAGAGAGGTTACGCCTAGAAGTACTACCCTCATATGCTACCCCATGCCAAAGGAAACTGCCTCCTCACCACCTCATCCGTGGAGAGCTATGTGCAAAGTGTTGGTGCAAGTAAAGACATTGTCTCTGAGAGTCATGTGTGCGTTGTTAAGTGCTATACTTAGGCTCATCAAGATGACATATTCTCATAGCCTAGTGGACTCAAAGAATTAAGTCCCGATGGACCTGAAAAATCTTAATCCTAAGCCCTATAAGGTTCTTCTTAGATTACGTGGATTAAGGTCTTAACCAAGCTCCATTTTCCAATTTAATTCCAGGCTAGTTTAAACGTCAACTATGATTTGGAAAAACTGTACAAATATTTACAAATATGCAAATTTTTTCAATTTTTTACAAATGTGCAAAATTTTTGAAAAATTCTTGAAAACATGGATGTATGCATGAATGCGAAGTTTTGCAACATATTTACAAAATTTTACACAATGTTTTTGCAAACTTTTTGTTTTTCAAACATTTTACAAAAAATTATACTATATACATAATTTCGATATCAAAATATTTACAAACTAATTACACAAATCATTTTTACTATCATTTGTACAAAAATAATTTTTATAAATAGCTATTTATGTGCAAGAAGAATTTTATATACAAGGAAAATTTTTTTAAATTTTTATTGATTTTTATCCATTTTATTTATTAACACACTCACATAAAGTACGAGTTATGGCTAAAGTATATATGAAATATATGCGACACCCCCTATACTTAGCTCGAACGATGTCCTCAGAGTGAATCAAGAGCGATGAAGAAGACACAACTCATGCTTACTATAGGGAAGTGAAAAAGAAAGGTATATATAAAGACGAATGAAAGAATAGAATGAAGAGGACTCGGTGTTTCCCCCTATACTTAGGATCAAGTAATCCTAGGTATAGCAAGCTGTACAAGAAGGGAAATCTGAGTGGAAGGACGTACACGGTCTACCCCCCCATACTTAGGGTAAAATATCCCTAAGTATAGGCAGCAAAACAGAGGTAAAAAGAACCAATAGAATACCCGAGAGTCTTACACCCCCCCTATACTTAGGGTAAAGTACACCCTATGTATAGCAGAGTCATAAGATGAAGAAGGGATGTGGGACTAAAGAATGTAGTGATATGGACAACTGGATCTATACAAGTCGGAAGAACAATGATAATCAGGCGCGAGATGCAATAGATGTGAGCCAAGAGACCACATCTCATGCAAAGTGAATAGGGGCAACGTCAAGGACCCGCAGCTCATGATCTATATATGGTTTGAGCCGCTGACCGATAACACGAAAGGTAGCATCGGAAGACAACTCAGATATATCAATACTCCCATTGTCATGTACCTTTTGGACCAGATAGGGTCCCTTCCATTTTCTTTGTAGCTTCCCTGGAAATAAATGAAGCCTAGCATCAAACAACCATACTCTCTGTCCTGGCTCAAACTGCTTGTGGCTGATATGAGAATCATGCCACTCCTTCACTCTCTCCTTATATTGTAGGCAGCTCGAAAAGTCTGTATTACGAAGCTCCTCCAGGGCTACTAACTCTGCCCTCCTATAATCTCCTACACTCACTGGATCCATAAGTATATCAGTGACGGCCCAAAGTGACCTATGTCTCATCTCAACAGGTAAATGACAGGGCTTGCCATAAACGAGGTGAAAGGGAGATGCACCCAAAGGAGTCTTGAAGGACGTCCTATATGCCCACAAGACCGAGTCCAAAAGCTGTGACCAATCCTTTCGGTCAGGGCGGACGACCTTCTGCAGTATAGTCTTGATCTCCCTGTTCGACACTTCAGCAAGACCATTCGTTTGAGGGTGGTATGGAGTGCCTACTCGATGGTCTATGCTGAACTCGCTACCAAGGGCCTTTACCTTGTCGTTGACGAAATGAGACCCCCCGTCAGATATCAACACTCGAGGTACCCCGAATTGTGAAATGATATTCTTTTTCAAAAATCGGCATACAGTCCTAGCATCTACGGTTCGGGCGGGGATGGCCTCAAACCAATGACTCACATAATCCAAGGCCAACAGAATGTACTCAAATCCCTGACTCTTAGGGAATGGACCCATGAAATCGATGCCCCATGCGTCATAAACCTCACAGAAGTGAATGGGCTGCATCGGCATCATATCACACTATCCACAAGTGCCCATCCTCTGACAGTCAGTACACCTCTTCACGAACTCATCAGAATCCTTGAAGAGAGTAGGCCACCATAGGCTGGATTGGAGCACTTTCTGTGTCGTTCTCCTCCCAGAGTGAGGTCCTCTTGCCTCAAGCTTGTGGCAGTAAGTGAGGACGCTATGGTGCTCCTTTTGAGGAATGCACCGATGCCAGATGCTATCCCCTCCTTCATGATAATGGACGGAATCCTCTCAAGGGTAAAACTTGGCCTTCGCAAGGAAGGTCTCAAGTTTCTGTGTAAGCCAATCTTGTAGAACTTTCTTGGCGACAAGATAGTTCACAATATAGACATACCAAGGGAGAGAGGCGATAGCAAGGATCACCTCATCTGGGAAGGTCTCATAAATAGGCTCAATCTGCTCAGAATCCTCAAGAAACTCCAATTGGGAGAGATGATCCGCCACTACATTCTTGACTCCAGGATTATCCTTAATCTCTATGTCAAACTTCTGGAGTAGAAGTATCCATCTGGTCAATCCGTCCTTGGAATCCTTCTTTTCCATGAGGTACCTGATGGCGGTATGATCAATATTGATGGTCACTCTAGATCCAATGATGTAAGATCTGATCTTATCTAGGGTGAAAACTAGGGCTAGCATCTCCTTCTTAGTGACGGTGTAGTTACGCTGAGCGGCATCCAAAGTCCGGCTAGCGTAGTGAATACCAAAAGGGACTCCATCCCTCCTTTGTCCCAGCATGGCCCCTATGGCAAAATCGAAGGCATCCGTCATGATCTCGTATGGGAGAGACCAATCAGGAGGCTGGAGAATAAGAGCCTCTACAATTAGACTCTTGAGAGTCTCAAATGATGCTAGACACTTATCATCAACAAGGAACTCGGTGTCTTTCGTCAACAGGTCAGTCAACGGTCGGGCAATCTTGCTGAAATCATGAATGAACCATCGGTAGAAACCGATGTGCCCTAGAAAATACCGTAACTGCCGCAAGTTGGACGGTGGATAGGGTTTTCTAATGATATCCACCTTGGTCGGATCAACCTCCATGCCCCTGTTGGAGATGATATGGCCAAGCACCGTCCCTTGAGTCACCATGAAGTGACTCTTCTCCCATGACAACACAAGGTGAACCTCTTTGCATCGCTGGAGGACATGGTCTAGGCAGTCAAGACAAGAATCGAATCTGTCGTCGTAGACCGATAAACTATCCATGAAGACCTCCAAGCACACCCCCACCATGTCCGAAAAGATGGACAACATGCACCTCTGGAATGTCGCCGGAGCGTTGCACAATCCAAATAGCATGCGTCTGAAAGCATATGTCCTGAAGGGACAGGTAAAGGTGGTCTTGTCTTGGTCATTGGGCACAATGGCCACCTGATTATATCCGGAGTAATCATCCAAGAAACAGTAATAGCTCTTCCCTGTCAGCCTCTCTATAATCTAATCAATAAAAGGAAGGGGGAAATGATCCATCTTGGTGGCTTAGGTTCAATCGTCTGTAGTCCACACAACCCGCCATGAAGTGGGTACTCGGATAGCGATCTTCTCTCTAGACTCACTAACAATTGTGGTGATGCCCGTCTTCTTGGGCATCACATGTAACGGACTGACCCATTTGGAGTCAGAGATGGGGTAGATAAAATCGACGCTCCACCATTTCGAGATCTCCTTCATGACAACATCTCGAAGGTTCGGGTTCAGCCGTCGCTGGAACTCACACAACGGCTTTGCGTCCACCTCTATATAGATATGGTGGGAGCACAGGGCCGGACTTATCCCCTGGAGAATAGCTACACTCCATCCTATCGTCTTGCGGTTCTTTTCAAGAACCCCCATCAGACGTGATTCTTCTCTCCAATCAGATAAGTAGAGATAATGACTGGGTACATCTCATGTTCACCCGCAAGGAACCTATACTTTAGCGATGACGGTAGCGGCTTCAGCTCTGGACAACATGGTGCTGGTGATCTGGCCTTTGAAAAGTTTGAGTGAATGCGGCAAAATCTGCATGGGAGATTGAGAACTCTCGCTTGCAATCTGAATCTGACAAGGGCTGCTCTGCTGGTGTGTCTTTGCTATGTGTGGGATCAGCCTCCTCCCTAGATGTAGGCTCTGTGGAAGTCATACACGGTATCGAATCATCAGACTCTACCCAATCTATATCTGACTCTGAGGTATCTGTATCAGAATCACAATAAAAATCTGCCTCACGATCGGGAACTGGCTCTGTTGCCTGAGATGTATCCTGGGCTAGGAATGCGCTCTCCAAGCTCTCCTCTGCTAGCATCTCTGCATCAGTAAACTCTGAAGGTGAGAGGATGGCCTGTGCTACTAGGTCTGCCCAAACTGCCTCGTTATCTGTAATCACAAAATCGCAGTCCTGGTGGATGTTTCACTCTGCCTCTATCATCTGCTCTGAATCGGAAGTCGGCACTGAGTAAGCTGAATCTCTGGCTCAAGTCTCTTCAACCGTCTCTATTTGTATACTCTCACCCTCGCCGCGAAAGAACACCTTCCCGCTATCATGGTCGAACACTGCCTTGGCTGTGGCCAAGAATGGGTGTCCTAAAATGACGGGGGTATCGGTCACGGACTCAGGGATATCCATGTCCAACACAGCGAAGTCCACAGGGAATTGCAGGCCCTAAATCGTGATGACAATGTTCTTCAGCAACCCCTTCGGCCTCTTGACAGATCGATCAACATACTGAAGGACTGCCCTGCTCTATCGTAGAGGGCCCAACTCGAAGCGGTCGAGAAGGGCTGCCAGAAGTTGGTTGATCGAAGAACCGTTGTCTAATAGAGTGTGGTCGAGCCTCTGCTCATGGATATGGCATCTGACATACGGGGCTCCTGCATCTGGCCTCTTGGATGGCAGATGGTTTTGGATCACGATGCATGTGGCGCGAGTGAGCACATGGATCTCTGACTGGTGGTTCCTCCTCTTCCTCCTATTTGTGGTCCTGTCTTTGAGTGATCTCTGGAAGAGAGGTATGTGCTCCAAGGCCTCCTGTAGAGTCAGCTGTATGTGAAATATGTCCATCATCTGCTGGCTGAACTCTTTCTGGTGGTACTTTTTCTAATTTTCTTTTTTGGTCCCCTTGGCCAAGTGGAGTGCTCAGGGAAAGGGGACTACTGGGTCCTTCTCAGATGAAGGACTAGGAGAGGGTCTGGAATACTCAGGCAAAGCAGAATCCACACAAACATCATCAATCAACACAGGTGGATCTGAAAATAATAAACCCTTTCCTTATTCACAGAAATGTCCTGAGATACATGAACTGAAGGAAAAGCAACAGGACTAGCAGAACTGAAAATGGTGGCATTAGTACCACCCTCGGCATCTGGAATCGCAGCCTTAGTACCGTTCTCTGGCTCAGCAACTAGTGTGGTGGCGTCAGTACCATCTCCTCCATCTGGAATCGCAACGGCCTCAGTACCGTCGGCTGTATCAACATCCGCGATGGCGTCAGCACCACCGTTATCATCACGATCATGAGCAGCATCATCACCGCTCTCATCTGTACTTGGCGCTCCTGATGTAGCATGGGATCGTTGCTCAGACGAGGCGCCGCCTGCTGGCATCCTACCGCTCCTAAGTGTAACAAAAT
Source organism: Ottelia alismoides (assembly GCA_037367405.1). Taxonomy (NCBI): domain Eukaryota; kingdom Viridiplantae; phylum Streptophyta; class Magnoliopsida; order Alismatales; family Hydrocharitaceae; genus Ottelia; species Ottelia alismoides. Next base: position 2,363,654 of record JAZKJV010004119.1, on the reverse strand, counting down.
CAGCATCAAAAATGTATACAGACATATCACCAAGTGAAGCACTAGGAGTGGTAATCTCAGTAAACTCTACCTGCTCAGATTTCCTCTTGAGGCTGTTCGGATTCGGCTCGATCTGGGTTAGAATAGAGGCCTTCCCTCTCACTATCTCCCTCTTCTCCTAACGAAACTCGTCCATCTCCCGTCGAAAAGTAGCCCGCTGCTCGGACATGAGACGAGCTAGATTATCCAAGGCGGGGTTCTCATAGGTCGGCCCATGAGAACCTGATGGGTGGCCTCACTGGTAATGAGGTTGCTGCTGCTGGTGAAGGTGAGAGGGGTACTGGGGATGATACTGCTGCTGAGGTTGATGCTGCATCCAAGACTGTCCCTGCTGATAGGGATGAGGACCATACCGCTCTCTGTTGGGAATGCGAGCCCACGGCGAGCCATTATGCAATAAATGTTATTGCAATTCACTCCTTAATCTGAAATGAAGATTACATAATTTGCATAATAGGTCCCTTAGTACAATTAGGGTTAAGTACCATGGCCATCTTGATGATCATACAGCTGTTGATTCAACTATTGAATCATAGAGGCTGGTGCTTGAATGAATATCTAAAGAGTTAGATTGAGGACTCATCAAGCACCGTCAGATGATTGTTAAGAGATGATCTCCAGCCTGAGTAGGAGATGGCAATCCTTATCTCTGAAGGCTGATATCTGACCGACCTCTTGATGCAGGTCCTCTGCATAGGAATAGAGATTCGGAGGTGTCAGATTAGTTAGGTCAAAGAGTTGACTTAACGAGATCGAGATAACCAAAGTCCTATATCGTATGCTGTCAGGATATAGGCACACATCCTCTGACCGGAGACAGATGTGTTGCTATATGTCTAAGTATGTACATTTGGCAGACCAATAGGTTGATGACCTAATCAAGGTCTACACACCGGCGCGCTGGTGTGCATATAAGGGCACATGAGTAATACGATCTCTCAAAGGGATCATACAGGTTCAGTTACTGAACCGGAAGACATGAGCTCACTCATGAGATATTGGGAAGAATCAAATTCCGTGCGCACGGTCGTCTCGCTTTGGAAGCTTGACTGAATTTGTAGGTTTGATATATACTTTTGGAAAGTATATGATCAAGTCCTACGTATGATATATGCTTTTGGAAAGTATATGATTGATACCGACTCCCAATGATCGAATGAGAAACTTACTGATAAAACCATGAAGTAGACAGTATAAAGTTGATCGAATACTTCGGGTTTAGTCTGAGTCTTCCAGTATGCAGGATGTACAGGTATTGGGAATACCTGAGAGTGATGTGATCATAAACGATTGTATAACCATGACGCTTCCATTCCTAGGGAGTGATGAAACGGGTCTGGATTTTAGTGACTCCTCTCAGTAGAGAAGTGATCTGATCTTGGTCCAAGTATTGGACATTGATCTGAATGTGATTCAGATACAATGAGAAGATTAGATTTACGGTCTTGATTTAATCAAGCATCTATGGGAGGCCCGCAATCTGGATTTGAGATACGATCTCAATATCCATGTCACTATACGTGGAACAATACAATCGCCCTGTCCTTATCTCCAAGTATCTGCGGAGAAAGCGCATTATCCTTGAAGGAGTTCATGGATAATTCTATTGTTGATATATGTATCCGAGCATTGAGAAAATGGATAATTAAATGTGATTTAATTATCATGAGTAATATGAATTTGATTCATATTATAAAGAGAGTTATCTGAGATAATTAAATGAGATTTGATTATCAAAGATGTAAATAATGTGAATGTGATTCATATTATTTGGACACAAGAGAATAGAGATCCAAAATGATTAAATGTGATTTAATCATCATGGATATGAATAATGTGGATAGCAATATCCATATTAATCAAATATATTATAAATGTGATTTATAATATATAAGAGAGAGATGTTTGTAATTTACATTTGTTAATGAAATGTTAATGTGAATTGGATTCACATTGGACATTAAATTGAAAAAGTAATTTACATTTTTGTTTTGGGTTGTGAATGTAATTCACAAATTTCCAATGGCATGATTGTAATGTTCACAAAATAAATTGGATTTTTTTTTGTGAAATAATTTGCAACAAAAGTTGTTGCAAATATTGGAGAGAATCATGAGATAATATAATCTCATGTAATAGGAAAAGGAAGCTCCCTTCCTAAAAAAGGAGAGGGGACGGCCACAATTCCCATGGGGAATTGGTGGCCGTCCACCCTCCTTATGGAAGGAGGCTTGCCTCCTTTCCTATTTCTCCATTGGAGATTAATTTGATATAAAATCAAATTATATTTATTGTATATTTGATTTTTTATTAAATTAATTGTTGTTGTGTTTTTAGCAACAAATCATGACCATTGAAAGAAACACAAATTAATGTGGACCATTGGATTTGTGTTGACACATGGATTGAGATCCATGGATCCCAAAACCCTATATAAGGAGAGGCACCCCATTGCTCTTCTTGAACAGACACATAAGTGGAGGCAACAAATCTCTCTCTCTCTCATTCTCTCTACACGTCCTCTCTCTTTCTCTCTCATGTGGCCGTCCATCATGGATGCCCTAGAGAGGTTCTCCATCGCCACGGCATCGTCGTTATGCTGCCCGATGGTTTGCTCGTGGATCTCCGTCTCCTTCGGTGCGCCCCGCTCGTGAAGAAGACATCGGATCTCGTGTGTCGAGATCAGGAGATCCGTCGCTTGGATCATCAACATGGATTGCGAGAAGCACGCGGTTCATCCCCGCGCTCGCAAGCGTCTCCTCCGTCGGATCGGACTTGAGACAGGAGGTCTCTTTGTTTAGAGACTCGATCGCAACCACGTTTCAAGAGGTAAACCTAATACTTGTTTGTGGTTTAGACGAAACGATCCGAGAAGTGTTCTTGGATCATGTGGTTTCGTCGCAAGAAAAATTTTTAATTTCCGCTGCATAGAACAACTAGTGCGACTAGTCGTTCTTCGTCGTATTCGATGCGACGCTCACGCTTCCGTGATGCGCTTGAGGATCTAACCATATCCTTCACTCTCTACTATGGGATGGCTGCTGGTGTACTGGGGGCTGGGGCTGCTGGTGCTGCTCACGTTGCTGGCCGTACTGGCCACCCTTAACTGGAGGCTACTTCTGGGAACTGGTGCCTCCAGCTGACCAGCGGAATCCGGGATGGTCTCATCGAATATCGCGCCGGGGTCGGTCATACTAAATCCCATTGTCATCTATCTATGGCTCCTGCTCGTATGTGGGTGGGGGGAGTACTGTCAAGGGCTGGTCCGGCTGATATACCACCATTTGGCTGTCCTGAGATGGTGGTGACTGGAAGTACTGCTGCTGCTGCGGCTGGTAGTGCTCCGCCTGTACATGGTGGACCTGTCAGTATGGGGCGGAAGGCTGGGCCGAAATGTTGCTGTCGGTGTCTGCCCGTGACCTGAGACGGGGTTGAGAAGCCGTCTATACCTCCTGGAGACATATGATCTATGTCTTCAGGTCACTCAACGTCTGTGTCATCTGATCTTTCTGCGTTATGCCCTGGCACTTCTTCTTCTCTATCAACTCAATCTGGTCCAGCTTCTCGCTGATTATGCCTATGTCTACGAATGTAGACTCTGCTTGTGCGGTTGTCGCTGACGAAGTGGAAGGATCGACATCGACCCGTGCTATCCTCTGAAACTGCACGGCCTGTGGCTGGGGTCATCCCTGAGTGTAGAGGCGGGTCTGGGACATCACTTATAGTTCTCAACCATCTCCTCGTAGATGGCCCAGACCTGATCCTCATCCTTGGCGAAGTAGGAACCACCACATGATGCATTCACCAAACCCTGCAGCTCGGGTGTAAGTCCACAGAAAAAGCTGTGAAATAGGTTCGGCTTTGAGATATCATGGTGCGGGCATCTGTCTGTAAGCTCTTCGAACCTCTCCCATGCCTCATGGAATTGCTCGTTGGGGAGTGATGAATCCATGATTCATTAACTTTTCTGTCACATTTTGTCTTAAAACCCTTAACAAATGCATGTAAATATTCATTAATTTCCATCCTTTTATAAATCCTCGTTCATGAATAAAAAGTCACTTTTAACCATCAAAATCATTTAAATAAATAAAGAACAAAGAAAAAGAACAAAAGGCAGATTGGATATATGTATATATGTACAATATGACTTAGAAATGTAAATATAACTACAAGGCATATTTATATAACCTAAACCCCAAGACCAAGTCAGCATGGATTGGTCGATAAGCCAACAAGTAGGGGGAGATAAGGAAAGAAAATCCTAAAAATAAATTAAACCCCACTTTATATATTCATCACTATTCATAAAATAAATACAAAACGTCAAAGATTTTTAATTAACTCATATGTACATATATTTCACCAAACTCTTTTCCTAGTTATTTCAAAAAATATATATAAAAATATAGATATAAGTTAAAAATATTACCCCGTATAGATGCCAAAAAATCCAGCCTTTAAATTGTCAAAATCTCAACTTCCGAACATCATAACTTCTTCATATGAACTCCAATTTCACTCTGCTCACCTTTAAAGTTCATAAAATAATATTCTCTAATTAATAAAGGATCGAATTCAGAGTCCGTTTGCAAAAAGCCGATTTTGGGACCAAAAGACAACAAGGTTTCTGGGCTATTTATTTTATGTAACACATATTATCTATAGTTTTCTTAATATTATATCTTCTAAATATTTTCATGATCTTGTATTTTCATCCTAATTTATTTCATAATTTTTGGATCTTATTTATTATTTTAATAAAATCCAAAACCCTAAATTCTAGGTAAAAATGAACTGACTAGATACTACCCATATTTATTAAAATATGTAAATTAATTTATTAAAATCCCTAAAAATTCACACAATCGTTATTTATTATTCTAATAATTAAGAAGATATAAAATTAATATTTGTTTATTTTTTTAATAAATTAAAAAATCAAAACCTATTTATATATACATATTTATTAATATAATATTTATATTTCAAATAATATTTATTATTTATAAAAAGTATTTATTCCATAATTAAGATTATTTAGTTATTTACATTTCTTGTATTTATACCTATTTAAAACAACACTAGTTACTATTTAATACTGATTTTAGAAGTATTTTTACACTATCTGGCCAACTGGGTGCTGACACGTGTCAGCGCCAGGTTCATCTTCCTCAAGAAGCCGGTATTCCAGCCTATTCTGACCAGCCAACTTCAGCCATTTATCCCACGCGCGTTCTAACTCCTTCCGACGATCGAAACCTATGATTCTACTCCCCTAACTACCCTCTCCATCGCCAGCCCTTCGATTTTACTTGGATCTCACGACATTGCCCTATAAAAACCCCTAAAGACCACCATTTTCAACCAACTCTTCAACCACCTGTAGCTCCAGCTCCAAGTGCCCGACCCCCATTTCCGATCAAGCTAGCTCGCGTGGAGGAGGGCACATCGGAGGAGGTTCCAAGGTTCTTCTCAGCCTTGCATCGCCGCCACCGCGTGCGTCACGCTCCAGCCAAGGTCGCCCGTCGAGCATCTTTCGAGGTAATACACCTTGACCATCCCAGACCTACTCATTCATCTTCTTCAAATTCTTTCTCGATTTTCGTTCCTTAATTAGCATCACTATTTGCGACATTAGGAAACTTAATCCTTTAGCTTAATCGCTAGATCAAATCCCACCATCAAATCACTTCGAATATATTCAAATCATGATGCCTTTTCTCGAACAACTTCACGCAACTCTCAAAAACTCTGGAAACTTGACTTTTCGAGCTTGCAAACATATAACCTCTTGGCTGATTCTTCATGAATCGAGCACATAAATATTGTATTTGCAGATTCTTTTTCCATCAGGAGCCATTTACACGCATCTGAGTCCTTGATTCGCATTGAAATCGCGATCCAAAAGGAGCTCAACAAACTTTCAGCAGAACAGAGTAGAGCAGTCCGACATCTTCATCGCCTTCCCACCGCCGATCGAAGCTACCTCCGCCAGTCACCTACCTCGGGTGAGCTCGAGAGTTAGCTCATCTAACTCTCTGGCCCTACCGGAGAGCCAAAGCCGCTGCCAATCACCAGTGAAAATTAGTTGAAGAAGCTCGCGTCGTCAGCTGCTCAACAAACTCCAGAACACCTGAAGAGCTCCAGGCGCACAGGTTGCTGACACGTGGCGTGCTTGAGATCGTCAAATCGCGCCAACTCCGTTCTAATCCTGGTAGTTTTTTCTGAATCGGTGGAGAATTTGCATCTTCAACCCAGTAAACTTTCTGAGTTTAATTCCTGCTCCGGAGGTTTTCATTAATTGCATTTAGGTCCTTCCGCAGGGACCTAAATGTCAAACTCTTTATTTCTTTTTCAAAACAGTCCCTGTTCAGGACCATTTTGCAACTTTTTTCAGAGTTTTTCTTGCACTTATACACCTGGGCTGCAGGGGATATTTTTGGAACTCGTTTTGACCTTAGTTTTCGTTGATTTTTTAGGGTATTACGCAACTACCCCAACAACGTTTTCAAGTATTCTTTCCATGTATTTTTCTCGTATTTTCATCGTGTTTTAATTCTTCAAAAATCGACTCCGTTTTGTTTTGCTTTCGTGTGTAGTTCGAGCCCGTCGCTCGGCTTTTTTCCTACTATACCATATCATCTATTTTTACCTATATTCCACCTAGTACTTAATAAATAAATCTTGTGAAAAATATCCCTTTTGAAAATTAAATAAAAATTTGAAAAGATTAAAATAAAAAAAAATAAAAATAAAAAATCAATAAAACTTGTATCTTCCCTTTGATTGCTTTAAGAAGAGATAAAAATAAATCACAAGAATATTTTCTCTTAAAAAAATCAAAGTAATCTATTCTGCCTCCTTGAGTTCGACCCTGGCACACTCACCTGGTAGAATAAATAGTGTAGGTTTTTTCATTGAAAACCGAATTTGTTTGATCAACTGAGATCTTTTCGCGGCTTTTTCTACATCGACGATCTCTTCTCTAAAAAGTCGCGATCTGACTTTAGCCGCATCAAAATGGCGTCCTTGCCGGGGAGGGGTTAGAATATTTTGATCTTTTTCGAATTTTTGTGATTTTATTTTCTCTCTTCTTTTTGTTTGGCTTTTCGTAGCTTCTCTTCGATTTTTCGTACGACTTTTCTCGATTCTTTTCTCGATCGTTTTCGTACGGCTTTTCGTATAACTAATCAAGTTTGCAGGGCCTGCAGGATGAGTCGGCTTCTTAGGAAGCCGAATCAGTTGAAAGAGCAGAGGTCGGTTCTTTCTCTACGAATCGGCGGCAGAGGGCAGACTTAGTTAGTATAATTTTGTAAAAGAGAGAGAAAGGGAGAAACTGTAAATAAGAATAAAAAACCCCCCAATTTTCTTCGAGGTCTGATGCACCGGATACCATGTATACGGTGGATCAGAGCCCCCACTGCGGTTGTCTCGCCTTATCGGTTTTTCTATAGCTTTTTTCGATAGATGCAAGCTTAGGTGTTTCTATTCTATCTGATTGTGCTTACATAGCTAGTTTCCGGACTCGCAACCTAGCCTGATTTTAGGATTATGAAAAAATTGGTATATGTTTGTTTGAAAAAAATAAAAAAATTACAAAACCACAAAATAAAACCGGGACTGCTAAAGATATCTGACTTAAAAACCGTAAAGATTCATCTGATTTGAGAGAGTAATCCCCTCCATTTCTCAGAGTGCGCGAGTGAGAGTCGACACTAAATCTAAAACCCGATCTCTTTCAACATACTACTTAGTTCATACACCTAATCACTACTTTTCAGTGGGTATGCTCGGGTAGTCGGAAACGGTCCGAGTTTACTTAGCGGAGTGGGGGATTTAGAGGACACCACCAAAGGCTCCGTCCTCATGTAACGCGGGCCAGAATCGGTCTGTGTACTTGCCACCATACTGGCTGAGAGCAAGTAGTTCTCTGTAAGGACTCGGAACAGTATCGCGGGAGAAAACTTAAGCACCTATCAGCTCGCACAACGCACGATAACCGCAATATTTGTTTGCTAATTACAACCCTAAAACTGACAAGAGAAAAGATCGAACTCTTACGGTCATCATCGGATTGAGTTGGTGAAAAACGGGGTTTGCTTTGCGTTTACTTGCGGGGTGTGAGTTTCTGCGGCTTTCGCATTTTCCCTCTCCTTTGAACCGTAAATCGTGCTCTCTCCATTAAATCTCTTGACATCGAAGACGATGTCTCGACGACTTTTCTACTCAAACTCCGTGAGCTTTCGATCGTTCACTGTCGATCGTACATCTTCACAAGCTTGGGATGACTCTCTTCCCAAGCTGGACCCATCTGATCTCGAGGAGAGTCAGACCCAGACTCCCTCGCCTCCTGGCCAGAAAATTGAGACAGACCCTCATCTCAATAAATCATCTCCAGCCGAATTTTCATTGAGTTCTTACGAGAGCTTCTCTTTTCCAGACGACTCGAAGCCGATGGCTCGCGGCAAAGCACTAGCAGCAGACGAGAGGGCAGCAGCTGAGGAGCAAGATGAAGGAAGAACAGACACCGCAGATGTTACTACAAGTATTCTCAAGACTCTCCAACAGATGAATATATAGATCCGAGAACAATTCAGAACTCAGAATGAGTTGCGGGCTGAGATAGTCGCGCTGAGAGCAGGGGCCGGGAACTATTTACCGCCTGCGGTTCCTGCGACTTTACGTGAAGAGTATGATCCGGGCGTGAGGACGCTCCATCATTGGATTCGGCTACCGCCGAATCAAGGGCCATACGAACTAAAGCCGTCCTTCATCTCATTTCTTCCCAAGTTCTACGGGAATGCTACAGGGGAGCTGTTTACCTTTCTGCAACTATTCGAGATGATTTGTGATACAGCTTGCTATTCAAGAGTTACACAAGAGGCTGTACGCCTCATGGCCTTTCCCTTTGCCTTAGCCGATAAGGCACTTTACTGGCTGAGTCGTCTGGGAAGGGAAATCTCTACATGGGATGATCTGAAGTCCATGTTCCTGCATAAATATTTTCCTCCAGGGAGGATGGACATGATGAGGAGTTAGATCTCCAACTTCACGCAGCATCCGCACGAATCTTTCCATGAAGTATGGGATAGATTCAAGGACCTTACGGAGAGATGCCCGCATCATGAGATCCCGATGAAGGTGTTAGTGCAAAATTACTTTGGAGGACTCCAACCGGATATACAGGGGCTCATGAGTGTCGCATGTGGCTGCAACTACTTCAATAAGGACGCTGAGTCAGTCTGGGCCATCTTCGAAGGGATGGCCGAGAATTCGAGAGTCGTGGACTCTACTCGGGCATTTCAGAAAGCCCCACAACCACCACATCACCGCGATCACCATAAGGTGGCTAACATTTCAGACTCTGAATCAAACACCAACATGGGATACATTAGTGAGAAATTGATGTTGGTGGACGTGATTCACAAGCAAGTCCAAGACTTACAGCTGCTGTGAGAGTTGGAGAAACTCTCATCTCTACCTCAACAGCTGAGTGATCTCTCGAAGAAGGTTTCTGAGATCCAACTTCAGTACCAGTAGAGTCAGTCTTCTTCGACCACACAACAAGCACGGAGGATCGCACCCGCTCCACCCACCCGTCAGGTCCACTACGTTCAGAGCGATTCCGAGATTCCACAGATCGATTGGCATGAGGATCAGTCTCATACCAATCCAGGCTAGATCACCAGCACCCCAGAAATGGAGGTGGATCCGCAATCCACACTCGAGATCAATGGGATTTGGTACACTCTGATTCAGCAGCCGAGTATACCAAATCAGCAGCAGTAGCCGTACGATCATCCGCAGCATGGACGTCCGCATTTTCAGCACCGCCAGAGCTTCACGCCGCAGTAGTCTCACCCGAATGTTTATCATCAGAGATCACATTCATATCAGTACCCTGCTAACAATTCATAAACAAATCCTTATCAGCAGCAGCAACAGTCTTCCTCCACACCATATTGATACTCCCAACCTTCCACCTCTCAGTAATACATGCCAATGCAGGAAAGAGGAGCAAGCCAGGGCCACCACACTGAACCAGAGATATCTTCACAGGCCCAGGCACTCAATCAGATCATGAACATGCTGAGTACGCTCCAGATTGCGTACAAGACTGAGATGGAGCAGGTTAACCGTCGTCTGGACGAGTTAACCGCACCAAAGACCACTCTTCCAACCTAGCCTCAGATGAACCCGAACAATAAGTGGAGGCATCGAGATCAAGTAGACACTACAGGTAAAATCTCGTTTCCTGAATTTTTATCTAACTTCATTCATCTCAGGAGCGGTAGATCATCACGAGCACATGCTGGAGTAGAAGAGCGGGCACTTGGCGAAGAGCATGAGCAAATCCATGAACTGCATGATTCTGAAGTCGAGGAGGAGAATCAACAAGATGATGATGACCACTCTGCATACTCGAGAGACGGGAGCGATGCCGATACAGTAGATATGGACACTGGCGAATCAGACGATGACATCACGCCAGATCAGGCAGAGAATCCCGAGAAAAATATATCTTCCCCTGTCTTAGAGAGTTTTATACATAATTCTGAAACTCTCGATGTAAAAGCTGATTCTAATATCAATAAAAAAATCTGATTTTCTGACTTCTGATTTTGCTCCTTTTCCCGATGCTTTATTTGGAAAAGGAAAGAAAAACACCAAAAAGAATGTTGTGACACTAGAGACAGAAAGATTACTTAAAGATCATATTTTTTTGAAGATCCTGCTTCATGATGCCTTAGATCATTTTCCTACGCTCAAGAATCAACTGAAAAACCGATGCACCACGCGTATGATAAAGAGATCCCGAACAAAGAAACATGTCTTGACTAAGGCTACATCTTGTGCCATACAGAATAAGTTACCAAAGAAGAAGAAAGACTCAGGTGCACATTATGTCAGATGCGAGATCGCAAACACCGAATTCGATTGCACTCTATTAGATAATGGTTCCTCGATCAATCTGATACCCTCTTCCTTACTCGATAAGCTCGAGTTAGGCCCTCTTTACAAATCCTGTGTGATCTTTCAGTTTGCTGATAGATCAGTAAAGTGACCTAAGGGTATACTAAGGAACGTTATCGTAACCGTGCAGGGTCTGCAATTCCCAGTGGACTTTACGGTCCTGGACATGGATTGCCCTACACAGTTACACCTTACCACGATTATTCTCGGAAGGTCGTTCTTAGAGACCGCAAAGGCTCTCTTCGATTATGATACAGGGAAGGTATCTTTTTGCGCCGAGGGTGAGAAGGTACATATAGAGATGGCGAGAGAATCGAACACAGCCGATGATGCATTTTCTGATTTTCTGAGTTCTTTCGCCTCATGCGATTACATGGATGAGGTTCGTCTTGACGACCTCAAAAGATATCAAGTAGAGACCCAAGAATGTTTAACAGAGGACAGGTCCGAGACCACAGGGGGTGATTCTTCAGACGGAACTTTATATTTAAGTCTGAATGATGAGAAGCAAAAGGATCAGATTTCTGACGAATTTAATGCAGATCTTTCAGATTCAGAGACTTTACACGAGTCCTCCGTCTCAGAGGATCCCGAGATAGAGCTTCATTTAGCTGAGTTATTTTCCTTTGATCATTCTTAGGAGTCGGATGATGTCTTGAACATCTTCTATAGTCCGACTCTAGAGCACATTGACATGGTGGATAATCAGAATGCCGACAAATCCACAACCGATACAGATCCCATTACTCATAAAGAGGATGTTTCAGCAGATCCAGATTCTACCTTACCAGAGTTAAAAACGTTGCCACCAAACATGAAATATGCTTTCCTTACGGGTCCACATCAACGATTTCCGGTCATTATCAGTTCATCTTTGTCCGATGATCAAGAATCTCGTCTGATGGAGATTGTAGAAAGAAATCACACGGCTATTGGGCGGACTGTATTCGATCTCCGTGGGATTAATCTTGTTTTGTGTTTGCATCATATCTATCTCGATCATGACATCAAACGCTCCATAGAGTTTCAACATAGACTGAATCCAGTTTTACGAGAAGTTGTCAAGAAAGAGATTACGAAATGGTGTGACGTAGGCTTTATTTATCCCATCTCCAACTCTGAATGGGTTAGCCCATTGCATGAAAAAAGTTGGGAATTCAGATGGTTAAGAATGAGAGTGGAGAGGAGATTCCAAAGAGAGTAACCACGTCGTGGCGAGTATGTGTTGATTACTGAAAACTGAACACCGCGACGAAGAAGGACCACTTCCCTTTGCCTTTTATAGACCATGTCATCGAACGGTTGGCAGGGAAGGAGTACTTATGTTTCCTTGACGGTTACTCTGGATGCAACCAGGTATCAATTGCTCTTGAAGACTAGGAGAAAACCACTTTCACATGTCCGTTCGGCACGTATGCCTTTAGACGGATGCCCTTTGGATTGTGCAACGCTCCTGCTACTTTCCAGAGGTGCATGCTTGCTATTTTTGCGGACGTGGTCGGTGATTTTCTAGAGGTATTTATGGATGATTTTTCAGTCTATGGTGAGTCCTTTGACGATTGTTTAGCACACCTAGACCAGGTTCTACAGAAATGCTGTGAGGTAGATCTCGTTCTGTCCTGGGAAAAGAGCCATTTTATGGTTACTCACGGGATCGTGTTGGGGCACGTCATCTCCCAGCAAGGCATGGAGGTTGACCCTGCCAAGGTGGATGTCATCAAGAAACTCAAACCACCATCCAACATCAAACAATTACGATCATTTCTGGGGAATGTCGGCTTTTACCGACGGTTTATCCAAGACTTCTCCAAGATTGCCCGACCATTAACTGAGTTATTAGGCAAAGACATCGAGTTCGTGTTAAATGATAAATGTCTTAATGCCTTCCTCACTCTGAAAGAAAAGATTATCAGTGCTCCTGTCCTACAGCCGCCTGATTGCTCTCTACCCTTCGAGATCATGACGGATGCTTCAGATTTTGCGGTCAGGGCTGTATTAGGACAAAGGAGGAATGGACTTCCCATTGCCATCCACTATGCCAGCAGAACCTTAGACGATGCTCAGAGAAATTACACAGTGACAAAAAAGGAGATGTTGCAGTAGTATTTACTCTAGATAAGTTCTGATCATATCTTCTTGCCTCGAAAATCACAGTATACATAGATCATTCAGCTATCCGGTTTCTAATGGAAAAGAAGGATGCCAAGGAACGCCTTCTTAGATGGATTCTATTACTTCAGGAAGTTGATTTGGACATTAAAGATAAACCTGGGGTAAAGAATGTGGTAGCTGATCACCTCTCCCGATTACAGACAGATCAGACTTCAGATGAGTACACGCCAGAGATTGTAGAGAGATTTCCTAACGAGAGCATCTTTGTAGTTACCGAACTTCCGTGGTATGCAGATATAGTGAACTTTCTGGTCACACAGAAAAGTCCTTAGGGTTGGCCAAAGAACCGAATTGAGAAACTGGTTTCTAAGGCACGATACTACCATTGGGAGGATCCGATTCTTTTTCGCGAAGGACCGGATTGTGTTTACAGGCATTGTATTCCTCGGGAGGAATATAATAGTGTCCTCACCTTATGCCATTCTTTAGAGTCAGGAGGACATCATTCAGGGAAGAGGACAGCGCAAAAGGTACTTCATAGCAGATTATGGTGGCCGACTCTTACTAGAGATGCCTGCACATTCGTGAAGAGTTGTCCAGATTGTTAGAGAGCTGTAGGGATAGTCAGTGCTAGAGATGCATTGCCGATGCAACCTGTCATTATTTGCAAGATCTTTGACGCATGGGGTATAGACTTCATGAGACCGTTCCCTTCCAGCAGCGTCTTTGAGTACATTCTTCTCGTTGTAGATTATGTTAGTAGATGGGTAGAGGCTATACCCGTACGAACCGTAGACAGTAAGACCGTTTGCAAGTTCCTAAGGGAACACATTATTTCGTGGTTCGGGAACCCACGTATTCTCATTTCTGATGGGGGTAGCCATTTCATTGATAAGGAGGTGAAAAAGCTAGTGAAGAAATACAGCATTGATCACAGAGTAGCTTCTCCTTACCACCCACAGACGAACGGCATGGCTGAAGTTTCAATTAGGGAGGTGAAATCAATTCTCCAGAAACTAGTACGACCGGATAGGAAGAACTAGTCACTGCTTCTAGATCAGGTTCTTTGGGCATATTGTACTGCATACAAAACTCCCTTAGGTACTTCACCATTTAGATTACTTTATGGAAAGCCGTGCCATTTGTTCGTAGAGATCATGCACATATCTGAATGGGAAATTCGAGAAATCATACTGGATGTACAGAAAGCAGGAGCCAAAAGAAAGATAGATCTGAATGAGTTGGTAGAGATTCGAAATCAAGCATACGAGAACACACTCATCTATAAGGACAAAGTGAAGAAATGGCATGACAGACATATTCGGCAGAAGACCTTTGTCCCAGGGCAGAAAGTCTAGTTGTTCAATGCGAGATTGAGAATTTTTCCGGGCAAATTAAAAAGCAAGTGGGAAGGATCGTACATAGTGAGAACGGTGCACGACAATGGCAGTATAGCAATATCAGATGTGTCACCTGGTGCAGACCGTTCGTGGTTAATGGGCAGATGCTGAAGCACTTCGTCGAGACTACTGATCATCTGGCCCGTACTGAAGTGATCTATTTTTTACAGAATTCATAATCATCCTTTTATTTCATCTCATCTTGTACAAATGCTTTTGAGCCTTTTGATTATGGAGACCCACAACACTTGTATATTCTTCATAGACCACAATCATCCCCATTTTTGCTCGTCTTCTATGCTTAGGATACCAGATCCTAAGTATAAGGGGGACTTATTATTCGCTGATTCACATTTTATATTTTGTTCTGATTCTTTTGTATATCCTTCCTTCTCCACAAATCACTGGTCTCCGATTTTTGGCTACACTCTTTTCTATACTTAGGATGCGTTATCCTAAGTATAGGGGGGACCGAGTGATTTCGATGATCTCGTATTCTTTATTCCTTTTTGAACTTTCATTATTTATTCTTTTCACTCAGTCATCCTGTTTTTTCTCTCCTGTTATACTTACGATTACCAAATCGTAAGTATAGGGGGAGGGTTGACTGACTTGTCTTGTGTACTCTTTTCACCCACTTTTACTTAGCACGAGTTATTTCCTCCTTTTTCTCTTTTGACACTATGAGGACATAGCTCAAGCTAAGTATATGGGGGCGCGTATATATTGTTTATATACTTTCGTCCATAACTCGTACTTTAATGTATTTTCTATATCTATAAAATCCATAAAATGTGGGTAAGGGATAATTTAAAATATATTTATATATTTATTTATTATTTAATAAATCCTTGTAAATAATTTAAATATGTTTAAAACTTCTATTTAAAAGCCGTAACTAAAATATGTATTTAAAATTCGTACAATATTTACTTAAAATCTTATTTATTAAAACATGTGTAAAAATTACTCAATCCTTGTAAAATTTTTAGTAGATAAAAACCGTAAAATCTATTAGATACTTAACTCCAATAAAATATATCTTGTAAAACCTGTAAATAAAAAGGATTTGTTTATAAAAACCAGAAAATCCATAAAAATACAAAATCCTAAAAGTCATAAAAACCGCAAAAACTGTAAAATCCATAAAAACGAGTAAAATTCAGAAAATATACTTCACAAAAACATGGTTGCATTTGCATTCACATTTTTTTCAGAATAAGTTTGATTTCTAGAACTAAAGATTGAGTCTAGTCTAAAGGATGGATCTTGATCACGGCTTTTAACTTCCATTGTAAGGAGCCTAGTTAGGATCTGGAATTTAGACTCTTCAGGTATGTGACTTAAATCTTTGGGTTCCATAAGACCATATTCGGGAAATCAAGTCATCTGTGCTTAAGTAGACCATTTGGTGTCATCCGTACAACTCTACACCAGTGAACCAATCTTGAACACATGCACTCTGCACTTAGCTCGACTTGCATGGAATTGCGAAGGGCAGTACATCTTAGTAGTGCGTTTCTGTCCTTGTCTTTGCGGCATTGAATTCTAAAGACGGGAGAGATTGGGGTTACGATAGTTTCTTCGGATTAGGGAATGATCTGCAAACACGATTTTTCTAGGACCTCAAAAAAGGGAGGAACAAAAGATGCTATATCCGTTGAGGCACAAAGAGATGAATGCAGTGCAAGCAAATTACAAAGTCAAATCAAAGAAGAAGCCACCAAATACAAATACGACTACAATGGTCCGAGCTTTCACCAATAATGCCTACACATCTTAGTGGAGACTTAGCTACACCAGTTGAGCTTCACAAGGAGATGCGTCTACACTGGTCGCACTCCACTTCTTTTCCCATTTTTCTATCTTCTCTCTATATTCGATTGTGGACATAGCAGAACTGAACTCAGAAGGGAATACCTCCCTCCCCGAGGAAATAGTAGCTGGATGAGGAAGCAATAGAAGTGTATAGCTGGGATGGACAGTTTCTTCGGTTTTCTAAGCAGGAAGAGCCAAATCAATTCACACACTGTACAAGTTGACTTCAAAGATGATAGAGTTTGCGATATGAATAAGTGAGTTTGAAATAGCCGATGAAGTGATCTTGAATAAGGATTATTGGAACTTGAGGACTATTGAGGATAAAATTCTAATCCTAGTTAAGGCTCCGACAAAATGCTTGTTTCAGGTCCGATCGAGCTTTGTCCTTTGTCTGTTCTCATGAATTGGTTTAGGAAAACAAATACATTCTAACTTTCTTTCTTTTTCACTTACTCTTTTAAAATAAGTGTTTGCTATGGGACTAGCAAAGTTTAAGTATAGGGGGTTGTTGAATCCATGATTCATTAACTTTTTTGTCGCATTTTGTCTTAAAACCCTTAACAAATGCATGTAAATATTCATTAATTTCCATCCATTAATAAATCCCCATTCATGAATAAAAAGTCACTTTTAACCATCAAAATCATGTAAATAAATAAAGAACAAAGAAAAAGAACAAAAGGTAGATTGGATATATGTATATATGTACAATATGACATAGAAATATAAATATAACTGCAATGCATATTTATATAACCTAAACCCCGAGACCAAGTCAACATGGATTGGTCGACAAGCCAACAAGTAGGGGGAGATAAGGAAAGAAAACCCTAAAAATAAATTAAACCCCACTTTATATATTCATCACTATTCATAAAATAAATACAAAATGTCAAAGATTTTTAATTAACTCATATGTACATATTTTTCACCAAACTCTTTTCCTTATTATTTCTAAAAATATATATAAAAATATAAAAATAAGTTAAAAATATTACCCTGTATAGATGCTAAGAAATCCAGCCTTTAAATTGTCAAAATCTCAACTTCCGAACATCATAACTTCTCCATATGAACACCAATTTCACTATACTCACCTTTAAAGTTCATAAAATAATATTCTCTAATTAATAAAGATGTTTCATCGAATTCGGAGTCCATTTGCAAAAAGCCGGTTTTGGGACCAAAAGACAACAGGGTTTCTGGGCTATTTATTTTATGTAATACATATTATTTATAGTTTTCTTAATTTTATAATTTCTAAATATTTTCATGATGTTGTATTTTCACCCTAATTTATTTCATATTTTTTGGAGCTTATATATTATTTTAATAAAATCAAAAACCCTAAATTATAGGTAAAAATGAACTGACTAGATACTACCCATATTTATTAAAATATGTAAATTAATATAATAAAATCCCTAAAAATTCACACAATCTTTATTTAATATTCTAATAATTAAGAAAATATAAAATTAATATTTATTTATTAATTAAATTAAAAATTCAAAACCTATTTATATATACATATTTATTAATATAATATTTATATTTCAAATAATATTTATTACTTATAAAAAGTATTTATTCCATAAATAAGATTATTTAATTATTTACATTTCTTATATTTATACCTATTTAAAACAACACTAGTTACTATTTAATACTAATTTTAGAAGTATTTTACACTATCTGGCCAACCAGGTGCTGACACGTGTCAGCACCTGGTTCATCTTCCTCAAGAAGCCGGTATTCCAGCCTGTTCTGACCGGCCCACTTCAGCCATTAATCCCACGCGCGTTGTAACTCCTTCCGACAATCTAAACCGATGATCCTACTCCCCTAACTACCCTCTCCATCGCCAGCCCTTCGATTTTACTTGGAGCTCACGACATTGCCCTATAAAAACCCCTAAAGTTCGCCATTTTCAACCAACTCTCCAACCACCTGTAGCTCCAGCTCCAAGTATCCGACCCCCATCCTTCCAAGCTTCGCTCCGCCTTACGTGGAGGTGACAGCTCTGATCAAGCTAGCTCGAGTGGAGGAGGGTACATAGGAGGAGGTTCCAAGGTTCTTCTCAGCCTTGCATCGCCGCCTCCGCGTGCATCATGCTCCGGCCAAGGTCGCTCGTCGAGCATCTTTCGAGGTAATACACCTTGACCTTCCCAAACACAATCATTCATCTTCTTCAAAATCTTTCTCGATTATCGTGCCTTAATTAGCATCGCTAAGTGCGACATTAGGAAACTTAATCCCTTAACTTAATCTCTAGATCAAATCCCGCCTTCAAATCGCTTCGAATGTATTCAAATCGCGACGGCTTTTCTCGAACAACTTCACGCAAATCTCAAAAACTCAGGACACTTGACTTTTCGAGCTTGCAAACATATAATCTCTTGGCTGATTCTTCGTGAATCGAGCACATAAATATTGTATTTGCATATTCTTCTTCCATCAGGAGCCATTTCACGCATCTGGAGTCCTTGATTCACATTGAAATCACGATCCAAAAGGAGCTCAACAAACTTTCAGCAGAACAGAGCAGAGCAGTCCGACATCTTCATCGCCTTCCCACCGCCGATCGAATCGACCTCCGCTAATCACCTACCGCAGGCGAGCTCGAGAGTTAGATCCTCTAACTCTCTGGCCCCGCCGGAGGGCCAAAGCCACTGCCGATCACTAGAGAAAATTAGTTGAAGAAGCTCGCATCGTCAGTTGCTCAACAAACTCAAGAACACCTGATGAGCTCCAGGCGCACAGGTTGCTGACACGTGGCATGCTTGAGGTCATCAGATCGCGCCAACTCCGTTCTAATCCTGGCCGTTTATTCTGAATCAGTGGAGAATTTGCATCTTCAACCCAGCAAGCTTTTCGAGTTTAATTCCCGCTCCAGAGGTTTTCATTAATTTCATTTAGGTCCCTCTACAAGGACCTAGATGTAAAACTCTTTATTTCTTTTTCAAAACATCCCCTGTTGAGGACCATTTTGCAACTTTTTTTAGAGTTTTTCTTGCACTTATACCCCTGGGCTGTAGGGGATATTTTAGGACCTCATTTTGACCTTAGTTTTCGTTGATTTTTTTAAGGTAGTTACGTAACTACCCCAGCAAGGTTTTCAAGTATTCTTTTCGTGTATTTTTCTCGTGTTTTCATTGTGTTTTAATTCTTCGAAAACCAACTCCGTTTTGTTTTGCTTTCGTGTGTAGTTTGAGCCCGTTGCTCGGCTTTTTACCTACTATACCATATCATCTATTTTTACTTATATTCAACCTATTACTTAATAAATAAATCTTGTGAAAAATATCCCTTTTGAAAATTAAATAAAATTTTAAAAAGATTAAAATCAAATAAAAAAATAAAAATAAAAAAATTAATAAAACTTGTATCTTCCATTTGATTGCTTTAGAAGAGATAAAAATAAATCACAAGAATAATTTCTCTTAAAAAAATCAAAGTTATCTATTCTGCCTCCTTGAGTTCGACCCAGGCACCCTCACCTGGTAAAATAAATAGTGCAAGTTTTTTCATTGAAAACCGAATTTGTTTGATTGACTGAGATCATTTTGCGGCTTTTTCTACATCGACTATCTCTTCTCTAAAAAGTCGTGATCTGACTTTAGCCGCATCAGGGAGCATGGAGAAGTTACCGATCAGGGCCCTCGCTGCATTGGTCTGCCCGAGTGGATAGTACTTGTTCAAGTACTCGGTACGGAGCTGCTCCCAGATGGTCACAAATTTCCCCAAATGCTTCAGCTAGTTGGCTGCTCTGTCAACCGGGGAGAAAGGAAAAGCAATCATCATGATGGTGTCCTCATCCACATGTCGATCATGGACGGTGCTGCAGATCATCTCAAACTCCTGGAGATGAAGATGGGGCTCCTCAGTCGCGAGCCCGTGGAAGCGGGGTAGAAGCTGAATCGTCTGTGGGGCGAACTCGAAGTCCCCCACGATCGCCGGAAGTACGATCCACTGGTGAGTAAGTGTCGATCCGGGGTTGTGCAACTCCCGCATCGATCTGGCTGCTGCTGGCTAGATCGGCTCCTCAATCTGGTATCTCTCCCTCTCTTGCTGCTTTTGGCTGATCTCGCTCTGTCCTCGGCCTCTCCTTCTCTCTCCGCATCTCCACCATGAAAGCTCCTTGATCCTATATCTGTCTCTGCATCCTCTCAAGGGAAGGTAATAGGGTGTTGTTGATCGCACCTTGGTCCAACACTTATGTCGTTGTCTCTGATCTGGGACCCTCGGTGCGCTTCTCGTTATTGGCCATGGTCTCTACAAAGGAAAAAGACCCAAACTCAGGTGCCAATAAATCAGCTGACTGTTGCTCTCTCTGATCTGGCACTGGCATCTCTGAATTGGTAGAAGGGTGGTCAAGGGGAAACAGGCGGAATCGAACTCGGGTTTAGAGATAGGGTCTCAGCTCTTGCGAACCAACCTAGATGAACGGGCTGGAGTGTTGAAAAGCGGTGCAGCCAAAGGATGCCTAAGAGACCTCCTGCCCATCATCTTGATCTAGCTAGTCAGGCGGATGAGATCTGGAAACACACTAGATGAGCAAACAAACCCCCGATTCACCTACACAACACAGAGCTGAAGACCGTAAAGGTTCGGTCAATTATCTTATCAATTTTATTTAGGTGATCAAGTCAATCTATTAGAGCGGTTAAGCGAGCTGATGGGAATCCAATACTCCCAACAGATTGTCCCGTATAAAAGGCCGGTAGTCTGATAGGAAATCAGATATGGCTGTAGCCTAGTGTACGGGTCGCTCTCTCGCTCATCCAAACCAAAGAGTGAGGGGGTTGCTCTCCCCAAAACAAATTTTTAAATGAGGTGTCTTTTAGGATCAAGTGTGTTTAGCAGTCCCAATTTTATAGTTTTTCTTTTTTTTAAGTATTTTTCAAGCAAACAACGCCTAACGAATTTTTCAGTTCTCCTGGTTATTTAAGTTTGAAAATAGGGGGGAGAAGACAAAAAAGCTGATGCGCGATGAAATCAATGATGCATGCTTAGTAAGAATGCGTACCTTTCTCCATCTCTCTACATGCAAAATGATCCGCGCATAAATGTAAAGACATGAATAAAACTACCTATATGATGCACGAGGAAAACCAGCCTTAGATAGAGCAATTTCTATACGAGAAGAATGGTAGCCGGGTAATCAAACCTAAGTCCGGAGTCCTATCTTGGGAGCCACTCGGTGTCCGACACAATGGATCCTACACGCGTTGTATGTGACTCCTCAAGGCACATGACGTGCTCCCCAGCAACGACGTGCTCCCCAGCAAAAATGACTACTAAGACGTGCTCCCCAGCAACGACACCATTCTGATGACCGAAAAATCACCAAACAAGATCCGGGTAAGGTAAAAACAAGGGTTATTGTGACCCGAATCTCGAAGATCGGTCAACAAGAAAATAAGACTACCAAAATAAGAGTAATCAGACAAAAAGCCGAATAGCAGTCTCGCTATTTATTGAACCCGGTAGAGCGACCAGGGACAAATACAAGGATCACGAGTTGGCCAAAGGCCTACGAAGTAGTATAAAAATAAATAAAATGAATAAAATGTTTTTTTGTAATTTTTAATTATGAAGAAAATGTGGAAAAAAGGCAAAAAGAGCTCAATGAACAATTTATTTAATAACACAAATCAAGCCAGAAAATTATAATAAAATAAATTTTGGGTTTTATATTTTTTAAGTGTTTTTAGTAATTTTCTCGGATTTTTATATTTTTTTGTTTATTTTATAAAAATAGAATGAGACAGAAAATGAGAATCAATGTGCAGCCAGATTTGAAAGGCTATTTAAAAAAAATAAATAGCTTATAAAAATCTGGAGACAATTTTATACAAAACTACAAGTAAAAATTAAACTATAGGAAAAGAAATCGCATTTTTTGAATTTTTTAGATTTTTTAATGATTTTTATAAGGTTTTTAGGATTATTTAATTTTTAGGAGTTTTATAAGTCCAAATCAACAAAAATTGGACTGGAAGTCTGAAATAATAAGACACAAAAACAAACACACCACAATCTTTTTAGAAATTTTTGAAGGATTTTTAATATTTTTAGTTGATTTTTTAATTCAAATAGTAGCAAAAATGAGGTTTTTGAATTTTTAAAATAGAAAATCAACACAAAAATGTCCCAAAAAATCACTGTAATTTTTACAGTGCAGCGACCACATTTCCAAATTTAAGGAGATTTGGGGTTGATTTGGTATTTTATTCAACCAATGGAAGAGGCATAACACACAAGACTGAAATGCAATTAAAACTAAGTTCCATGAATAATGATTAACAGGCGTAAACAATCCAAGGACTCTATTGTAAATTCCCCAATGTATTCAGCACATGTCGCAATTTAACATTCAGAAGGGCATAAGTGCAAATATGAAAACTATCTAATCAGAACATAACACTCAAAAGCCCTGAGGGCATAAATGCAAATAACCCAGACATAGACGTGACGAAGCACGTGCGTCCACAAGAGAAGGACTAAAGTGCAAATATAATAAATAGTAGGTCCTAATATGCAAATTGTCCCAGAGTGCTAAGTTATTTAATAGACTAAATATGAACTGAAATAAACTATAGGGGGTTCTAGCGCAAATTACCCAGCCAAAGTGCGTGCGGGTCACATGGGATACCACGTGTCTGGTGCTGATGGGTCAGCTGACGTGCGGTTCTGATGACGCCTCCTGGCAGATTGGATGGTCCTAACAAGATGGCAGACGTGGGGTGCACGTGGCCGTTAGATCTGGAATCTAACGGCCTGTTAGTGGCAGGTCTTGAACGGCTCAGATTGCGTTTGGAGTTGAGGCGTGATCCGACGGTGGAGATAGGGTCTGGACGAACACCTCTTGGACAAACTTCGCCGGTGAACTGGAGAAGCTCCGCACGTCTGATGGAAGATTGGGGAGGGGGGTTCGTCTCGCGATGATGTTCCGCGTCGAGTGGTGGTGACCGATGGAGCTCCCAACGGTCCAATCCTTCGATTAAGGGAAGGGGTACCTGGGCAACTCCGGCAAGGTCTGCAAGAGGCGATTTGGGGAGTAACTCGCGCTTATTCACATGCAAATGAAAGCTTGGGCTCGGAGGAGTTCTCCGACATGGTTTATTGAATAAGAAAGAACGGGAAGCGGGGTGGAATGGCGAAGGGGGGTCCCAGCAGTGGTGGCGGAAGGGACCTAGCTTGATCTTGGCTCGGATAGCTAAGATCAAGAAGATCAAGCTGTGGAAGAGGGTTGACGATGGTTCGGTGTGTCTATCTATACGGATAAGGTGAGATGACGGAGCTCTGGCTGCTGGGGCGGAGCCGGCGGATCGGGATGTGAAAGATCGAAGACAGTCGGATCTAGAGGCTAACGAAGATACTTGATGGGGGAGAACGTCTGTGCTGGAGATGCTGAGTCTTCTAGAGTTTTTGCCTTGATGGAGTGACGCCTCTAGAGGCTCGGGCTTTGCCGGTGGCGGAGCACGACGAGGTTGATCGCCGGACCTGGGGCTAAGGCCTCCAAACACTCGCTGTGACACCCTCAGATGCTCGCTGTCACTCGAGGAGGAAGGTGGAGGTCATTGGGGTCTAAGACGATGGCCACAGGTGTGGGAGAAGGCGGCTGGAGCTCAGACTTTATACTGATGCAGGTCAGAGAATAGAGTGAAGCGCACAGATCGATTCATGGATACCTAATGAAATGATCGGGCGAGGATCATGGATCATGGAGCGACAATCGTAACCCGGGGTTTGAGGGAATAGTTGGCGGACCGATCCGAGAAAAATCGGAGGAATTGGGTCGAAGACTGGGTCCGCGAGAAGTGTGGTCCTGGGGGAGGGATTTGACCGGGGGTCAACACTCCCCCGTGAACCAATCAGAAAATTCCAAACCCTAAATTATTGAAAAATTCAATTTTTAAATAATAAGTGATTTCATTTGAAAATATTTACAACATGAAAAAATGTTTATTATTTTTCAAATTATTTTTTAGTGATTTTTATTTATTTTTTGAAAAATAAATTAATGTACATACATAATATATTATTATATACAGGTATAAATACATAGGTATTTTTTATTTTTTATTATTTTATTTTTGTACAATTATCCCAATTTTATATTTTATTTATTTATATCATAAAATTTGGGATATATAATAATTTTTCTTTTATTTTTATTGTTTATTTACAATGGTAAAATAAATGGGTATAATTACATATATATATGGTATATATAAGGGTGAGAGAGAGAATTTATTTTTATTGTTATTTTTATTTTCTAATTGTTCTTTTATTTTTAGAGTTATATACAGAGTGTGAAAAACATATATATATATATATTATGAAAAGAAAATATATATACACCAAGGGAGATATGTGTACAATGGTGAATGGCCCTATCTCTCTCTACTTGTTTTATTTTGCGGTCAGGCCAAGGCTTGGCCCTCCCTTGGGTTCATGTCACTCAATATTTATTCTAAATATTTCCCTCTTTTTCTTTATTCCTTTATTTTTGCACAAAAAATGATAATTATCACTATATACACAAAGCATGCAGTTTCACAAATTATTATATCTACAAGTATTTACATGCTGTTTTGCAAAGATTTCTAGCTAAAATAAAGGAATAAAGAGTAATGAATGGGGATTCATCACTATGGTGAAGGTGTGCTAGCTCTGCCACTCCACTCTCGCAATGACAGAGCTCTGTGGAGGTCCCTGGATATGATGAAACGATCTTCGAAGTAAGGTCAATAAGCGATACCCCCTAGAAGCTTATGATGCTGAACCATGACTGGAGACGATGCTTGAGTAAAGGCCTCTGATGAAGCTTCGGCCAATGAACGCATTCACCTGCAAAGTTAACAACTATTAGCCAAAGCGTGCAACTGAGAAGTTTCTGTGGTGTGAGAGTTAGATGGAGGGTCGTGAAGGGGTGGAGAAAGCGGCGGTCGGTCATCTTCTCCATCGAGTATCGAGAAGAGGGAGATAGGACGGTCTGAGGTTACAGAGGAGGGAAGAGTGATCGGAGGGGTGCCATGAACGATGGATGTGTGAGGAAGTTTAAGGAGTGATCAATGGTTGGTGACAATGACTGTAAAGACCTAATTATTAAGAGAAAATCAAATAAAAGGCAAAAAGAGATCAAAGAACTTACCTGAGGATATTGGTGATGGCGGAGCATGGGATTTAGATTCAAGATGATGCTCGGGTCTTCACTGGACTCGGTCGGCTATGGGGAGCAACTCGATGGTGGCGGAGCACCGCAAACTTGACCTACCATTGCTAGAGATCGATGCCAGAGTCATGATGATCGTCACGACATCAATCTGCCCTTTCCTTATCATGGGGAGGAGGAGAGGAGCTAGGAAGAGACCCTCGTACATGTGGAGGGGGTTACGGTGGCTGACGTGGGGCTATTTCAAGGTGGAGCGATTATGGAAAATGTTAGTGAATGTCATGGTTAGCGGGAGAAGTTCTGAGCAGAAGAAAATGAGGTGTGGAGAACATGGCTGCTAGCGAGGATAAGGGAAGAGAGGACTTGGCTGGAGGATGTTCAATGAGTGGAGAAGGTGGAAGATGAGGTTGGAAAAAAGGAAAGGGTGCAACGGGTTCATGAGATGGAAGACATGGGAGTGAGAAGGGCTGGAAGAGGAAGATGAGGTCTTGTTCGTTGGATCTCGCGATCCAATGACCAAGAGATGGGTGCTCGAGTGTGTCTTGGATTAGATTGATGAAAACAAGATCGAAGGCTAAGGCTAAGACATGTGTCACGTGGAGACGTAGGTAGGGTCGGATGGTCTAGATGTGTTCACTCTAGATGCGTTCACCCTTTTAATCAGATGGAGGAGATCAAATGTAGGGGTGAACGTCTGGGATTTGAGGCTCTTAAGAATGATCGAGTGGCGATGGAGATGGACACATGGCTAGAGGATGAAGAGGCACGGGCAGACGACCTTGATGTGATTTGGGCCTTGATTGAAGGCCGTAAGATGAAGAAAGAAGGAGAGTCTGGGATGGAGGCTTATAAAGATGATTGAACGGGTGAAATGGGGGGCCAGGTGGCACAAGGTGATCAGGCCACGTGGCTCAACCAGAAGGAGCCACCTGGCCTGATCAGTTTATTAAGACAAATATGTATGAAAAAGGAGGAGAAAAAGTTGATTTAGGAAAAACTCAAAACATGAAAGTTGTAGATCTCGATGAGATCTAAAAGTTTCTTATTGATCAAAAACAAAAATGAGGTAAAATGAATGGAGAAACATTTTTGTGAGTGTTTTTAAGGGTATAAAAACACTCTTATTTTTTATTTTGTTGTTTTTTTTGAATTTTTAACTTATTCCACGACTCAGATTTATAGAACATTTTATCTGGTTTTTATTGACAATAGTCTAAGCTATGAGGTTGATATCTGTGAATTAATGTAATGAAACCGAGTTTTATCATTACTATCCCCTAAATAATGATTTTTCCTTGTCTTTATTTTAGGGTCGAGTTTTCTTTAGCAGTCCTATATTTTAGGCAGTTGTCACTTGGTTTAAATATTTTCAATGAATTCCCTACCGAGTGTCTAAATTCTTTTTTAACTTTTGTTAGTGAAAACAAGGTAGGAGATCGGAAATGCCAATGCGCGATTAAAAATAGTGATGCATGCAGGGGTTAGGGATGCGTACCTTGTCGCCTGTGCTCTACATGCAGGATGATCTGTGTAGAATTTAAATACAAAAAACTAAACTAACCTATATGATGCAAGTGAATCATCCTAGATAATAACTTCTATTAACGGGCAAGAAACAACTAAATTTGGGTAAGTCCAATTACGCTCTATTCTATAGGTGCATGAATTCATTTTTTGGGTGTTTGGAGCTAATTAATTACCATACTCAAGCAATGTAATTAAAGCAATCAATATGTAGCTCACGAAATCTGTGTGAACCAAAGAAAAATAAGGCGATGAAAACAAATCCAGTGTGGTTCCCCAAGTGCATAGGCACTTGGCGAAATAGACCCCGCAACCAATCAGTGTTCGTTTACAAGAGTTCAAATGCTAAAATAAATAAAAACTATCTATGCTCCAAATGATGGTCTCTCTCAAAATCTTCTTCTCCTCCTCGTGTGCTCTCATGCAGTTTCGAGATGAATCAAGCCGCCTCCGCTGTGCTTGGGTGATTCAGCTCTCCTATGATTGCCTCCTTCGCTCCACAGGTCCTGGCGAGAAAAAGAGAAGGGAGAATGTGTAACAAACACAATTATAAAAATATGAGCACAAATAATGAAATAAATGTAGTGAATAAGAACAATGAGATAATGTGGGAAAATATAAATATATATTTACAACCAAGTATAGCAGGTCAAAAAGAAACCTAACTACCCTTATTGTTTCTCTCTGGTAATATCGCGATTTTATTGGCACAAAAAATCTTCGAGGATCGGTTATTAATGATATGAAGTCGTCGATATCCCCAACTGACTCAAAAATAATTTTTTTTTCTCAAGCTAAAATAAGTACAAAGAATGATGTAAGCAAGAGAAATGCTTTTGCTACTTATTTACCTATATAGCGGACATGATCGAACTCAGGGAGACTACTTATTTACTTGTATAACAGAATAATCGACAAAAATCAATTAAAAGAAAAAGGAATCTTAAATGCAAACTATCATTGGTTTTTATTGAATTTTTCAGTTTTTATTTTTTCTAGTTTTTAAATTTTTTTATTTTCAAATTTTTAGTGATTTTAATTTTGCAAATTTTTTTTCAAAATTTTTAAATAAGGAACAATATGTGTAAGGGAAGAAATACGCATACTACACTATTTTTGAAGTTTTCAATTATATCAAAAAATGCTCAGAAAAATCCAAAGAAAATATTTTTGGGTTTTAAAAGCTTTAAAAATTTTTGGGAAATTTTGTAGAATTTTCATATTTGTTGTATTTTTATAAAAAAACAAATAGTGACAAAAAGGATAAACAGTGCACATCCTAGAGTAATTTGCAATAAAAAGTATTTTAATGCATAAAACTCTTGGCAACTATTTCTATGCTAAAATAGGCAAATATCTTCGCATAAAAACTGAAATAACAATTTTTAGATATTTATAGAACTTGTTTATGTTTTTTTATAAGATTTTTAGTATTTTACAATTTCTTGGATTTTATAAATAATTAATGCATAAAAACTGGAGAGAAATTAAAATACAACAAAATAAAAATGATCTATTTTTTTGGAATTTTTAGAGCAATAATTAAATTTTTTGAATTTTTTAATTTCAAACTAGGAAAAATGACAGGTTTTTGATTTTTTAATAATTACAAATGATGATAAAATGCAATAAAAAAATTATGCTAGAAAGATACACACTTCAGAAGCATGTCATAATTTTCTGAGAATTTTTTAAACATAGTTAATAATTTTTCAATAAGAAAAAGCACCAGAAAATAATAGTCTGGATCACAAGGACTAAAATGTAAATAGTTAAAGCTTTTGCATGAAAAATATAATAAAAACAACCTACATGATGAAAATTGCAAATCATCCAATGAAACGTGTCACATACATGACTTGGTGGACGGTAGGGATCCTTATGTAATTTTGAAGAATTCCGGTGTGAAGTTGCAATTTTCCAGGTGAAACGTACGATGCACGTGACTGGAGTTAGTGGGGTCTATTTTGCAGTTTAGGAATCTTTAGGGAGGCTGAAATGTAAAATTTTCCAAATATTTTTATTTTAACTCTCCATGTTAGGATAAGTGTTCCTACTTGCTTATAACTACACCAATAGCACCAAAGGGGGCACCGCCTCTTGCCTACATGCCCAAACTAGGAGGGCGCACAGTTTGAGGATGGTTGAAGTCAACGAAGGTTAGAGTTGTGGTCTTCGGTGGAACGGGATGCTGGCGAGTGGATGGCATGGCTTGGACGAGCGGTTTCGAGCGTCAAGGGGAGGCACGGAGTGGGTCCAGGGGGCTCGAGAAGGAGGTCAGTGATCTGGAGGAGGTAGCGTGGTGAGGGGCAGTGACAGCGTGGAAGGATGACGAGCGGATGGCGCAGCTTCGACGAGCAGTGGCGAGCATTGAGGGGAGCCTCGCGCGGGTGCGTTGGTGACAGAGGAAGTGCGGCCTAGGAGACACATGCCCAGGTCGGGACCGTCAGGTAGTGTGGCCGTACGAAGTGATTCGACGATGTCTTACGGGCGGTCTTGGGTCACGCGGAGGATGTGGTTGAGGCAGGCGGAGCTCGGACAGGCGACGGTAGATGCCGCCTTCTGTTTTTTATTTTTTATTGATTGTGAAAAAAGAAGCGAAATAATAAAAAACTTTTTTGTGAAAATAGAATTGTAGATTTTTTTCCTTTTTTTCCCTTTTTACTTTTTTATTTTTTTGAGATGATCCTGTAATACAAATGTTAGAAAGAAAGGGTATATATATTTGTTTTTTAAAATTTTTATTTTTTTATTTATAAAGAAATGAGGACGCGAGTACGATGGTTCGGTACCGATTAATCGAAATTCAAAAAAATCAAATAGAGATGTGAGTGGATGCGGATCGTTACGATGTGGATCGAATCCGTGTCTCCGACCACCATACACGGCCAGAGTTCGAAGATTACATGAGGCAGAAGAACAACGCGAATAGATCGTGATGATGAGACGAAAAATTGGAATCGAAGGTGGATCAAAGTCGTGATGGATTCTAAGATCTAGATAAAAAATTTGACAACGAAATAAAGATATGGAAAAAATATAAGTAAGGTTAAACAAGATTAAAAACAAGAAAAAATGTGGATCTCACCACAGGAGCGGAAAAGACCATGATCGCCTCGACAAAGGCCTACTCGTTGTCACCGGATGGCTCGGAGGTTAGGCACCCTTCTGAGACAAGAAGACTCTCAGAGATCGGGTTCCTCTCACCAAAGATTGATCAAGTTAAAATGAGAGTGGATGAGCCATATAAATAGAGAAAGATAGGAGTTTAAATTTTTAAAATTTTGAATAAAAATAAGAGAAAAGAGAAAAAAATTGAAATGAGATGATGATAAAAAAGCAATTAGTATTTAACAATATTTACAAAAATTAACAATTTTTTTGTATTCGACACTTTATTACTTTGAAAAGTAAATGTTAATTTTTTTATTTTTGTGGTAATTATTTAAGAAAATTAACCATATACATATACTATATACATATGGTACATTATTTACATGGTTAAATAAGGAAATTAGTTTTTTTAAAAAAATATTTATTTATATTTATTTATAATTTTTAGATTTAAATAATTATTAAAATATTTACAAATACAATATGTACAAATAAATGGTAAAATTGCACAAATCACCCAAAAAAACCAACTTTCAAATCGTAATTCCAAACCATATGAAACCACATCCATTTTAAAGGTAATTAATTTAGAATACAATGGAAGTATTTTTGGTTCAATTTGAGTTGATATAGAGCGGAATTTATCTTTCAATTATAGCTTAATGGCTTTTTCCGGATGTAGTTACTTTTATTATATATAGGATTTTATTTGGCAAACATTTTTATTATTTAGGAAACATTTTTATTTACAACTTTCGTTTTGAAAATTATTTTATTTGAGGTCAATTTATGTACAAATAAAATAGTGTTAGTTTTATATAGATATACAAAATAAGTGAGAAGTATTTACGACACATTTTTTTGGATTTTCGGATTAAGGACCCTATCCCCCCCACTTTATTCCTGGTCGATCACATCAAGTCTTGACATTCTCTCAAGGTTCGACTCAGCATGTATCTACTTCATATATATAGTCTTTTTCTTTTTTTTCTTGTCTTTCTTCCTTTATTTAGTTAATTCAGGTTAAAACATATACAAATATACAATATTTAAACACATATGTAAATTAGTTGGAATATGAGGTTAGTATTATATACAAGTGTTTTATAAGGGATTTTGAGCTAAAATAAATAAATAAAGATAATGAAATGTAGATTCATCAGCCCCCACCTCATTTTTCACAAAATGTTTATATTTTTTTGGAAAAATATCACCATGTATAGTCATCCCTATGTCCCTCCTATAAGTAGTTCGAATTTCTTCAGAAAAAGAGACTCCTACGGCATCCATCCAGACATCATTTTTTAACGATCACAGGATTTTTTTAAATCGACCATGTCTGGATGGAGGCCGTAGTATTCTCTATTTCTGACGAAATTCACATGGCATATAAGAGTGATATAGGGATGATTATACATGGTGATATTTTTCAAAAAAAGTAAAAAAATTGACAAAAAATGGGGCGGGGCAGCCCCGTTGACCCCATATATATATATATATATATATATATATATATATATATATATATATAGACACACACACACACACACACACACACCCCACACACACACACATATAGAGAGAGAGATGCATATATATACACACAAACACACACACACACACACACACACACACACACACACACACACACACACACACACACACACACATATATATATATATATATATATATAGATATGGGAAAAATGGGGCTGCCCAATAGGGGTAGACAATATGGCTGCCCCCAACCCATTTTTTTTGGCAATTTTTTTTATTTTTTTGGAAAATAAAACCATGTATATTCATCCCTATATCCCTCCTATATTCTATTCGAATTTTGTCAGAAACAGAGACTCCTACGGCCTCCATCCATATGTCATTTTATAATGGTCCCAGGATTTTTTAAATCGACCCGGTCTAGATGGAGGCCGTAGGAGTCTCTGTTTCTGACAAAATTCGAATGACATATAGGAGGGATATAGTGATGAATATACATGACTATATTTTTCAAAAAAAATAAAAAAATTTGCCCACAAATGGGGCGGGGCAGCCATGTTGGCTGCCCCCAGGGGGCATCCCCATCAACCCCTATATATATATATATATATATAGAGAGAGAGAGAGAGAGAGAGAGAGAGAGAGAGAGAGAGACGCACGCACGCATACACACACACACACGCACGCACACACACACATATGACTTTGGGGAGCTTGCACCTATGTTCATGGAACTTTACATGCATCGGTGCCATAAACATGAAATTTTTTATTTGTTTGGAATGAAATCATGTGAGATTTAGATCACCATATTTCAACATGATGTTATTCAAAATTCAACTTAATTCGATGCTTCTAAACCATCCGTCAAGACTGTGAAATTTTAACGGTCTCATAATTGTTGCAATTTAGCCGTCCAAATGAACATGCTGGGAATGTCTATTTTATACGAAATTTGAAACATGCATTCTACTAATAGTTCTATGGAGATACCTGAGGTTTCGTTCAAAAAAATATGTATTTATTGCACCGGTTGGGGCAAGCTCTCCAACTTATATATATATATATATATATATATATATATATATATATATATGCGTTAAATGGGGCTGCCCCCTGGGAGTAGCCAACTTGGCTACTTCCACCCCTATTTTTCCCTCATTTTTTATTTCTTTGGAAAATAAAAATTTGTAAATTCATCATTATATCCCTCTAACATTCTATTAAAATTTCACCAGAAATAGAGACTCCAACGGCCTCCATCCAAACATGGTCGATTTAAAAAATCCTGCGACCGTTAAAAACATGACGTCTGGATGGAGGGCCTAGGAGTCTCTGTTTCTGACGAAATTTTAATAGAATGTTAGAGGGATATAGTGATGAATATACAAATTTTTAGTTTTCAAAGAAATAAAAAATGAGGGGAAAATAGGGGTGGGAGTAGCCAAGTTGGCTACTCCCAGGGGGCAGCCCCATTTTACCCTATATATATAGGGGTTGATGGGGTTGTCCCATGGGGGTAGCCAACATGGCTGCCTGATGAAACCCGATTTCATCATCATAATTTCCCATTATTAACCCCCTTGCTTAAAAATGTGTCAATAAAACCCAGCTATTGTCCTATAATTATCAGAGTCCTTAATTGCAAAATTAAAATCTGTGGTATTTTTTAGCCTTAAAAATACCCTCAAAAATATTTTGTGTCCTTGTTTGACCTCATCTTCAGTTTTGGTCAACATGAAACTTGTAGATCTCGTCAAGATCTACAACTTTAATGTTTTAAGTTTTCTCAAATTCGGCCAAATTAACCCTCAAAAATAAAAAATACTATCTGAATAATCTGATTTGGCCACGTGGCCCAATCTGGGTGAGCCACGTGGCCTGGCCTCCCTTGTCTCTTCCGCCTCCATTTTCAGCCGTCGGATCACCCTCTTGATCCAACGGCTAGCTGCTTTCCACGTGCCCATCAATTCCTAGCAGTCTGATATTCCCCGCCTCTTGATCATCACCGCACATTAGCGCCTCGCGCAGAGCGCGCCACGTGGCGGTTTGTAGACCGTTCGATCACGCCCGTGATGTCTTGATATCTGCCGTCCATGATTACTTCAACCTTAGCCCTTCGATCAACAACTTCTTCTCATCCAAGCCGCTCGCAAGCGTCGTGGCCAAAGCTCAACACGTGGCAGCCCAGCAACCTCTAATCGATTCGCCTTCAGATCTGATCACATCCGTCGCTTCGCGCCTAATCGACAGCCGTTGGATCTCCAGATCCAACGGCTTTCGTTCTTCGTCTACCTCGCGACCTCCTCTTCCCCACAATCTCCACCTCGCACATGCGCCTGCCCTTTCCTATTTTTCCTACCATCTCCGACGACCTCGTCCCTCGCTAACCACCTCACCACGTTCATCACTCTTCCCTCTTCCTCGCGAGCCATCCATCTGACCATGGAAACCTCTCCACTCCTTCCATTTTCTCCTTGAAACCCACATCTCCACCAGCCAAAACCGCCGGTTTCTTCTTCAAATACGCCGCCTCCCTCTCCGTTAAACCTTGTCCATCTTTATGCAGGGGAAGGCCCAGCCCTCCTCCGCCTCCCTGTGACAGGGGGAGGCGGATGGATCGAGCGACGATGACCTATTCCCCTCGGCGAGACCCGTCGACCTCCAGGCGGCGTCGCGGTGGCTCAGCCCCGCTCGAGCTCCGAGGAACGGCCGCCCTCGACGTGCGACGACCCCGGGAATCGTCAAGATTCCCAGCCTAGGCCTCTGCTTCACCTCCGATCAGGTAAGTACCCCTCCGATCTCCCTTTGCATTTTTTATTTAATTTGATTGATTTTATTAGCTCCTTACACGCACCCCCATGCTCCATTGACCACCCCTTGAGCTTCGCCAACACTCTCCCTTTCACGCGCCTTATTCCGATCAGTCCTCCTCCCTTCTCCACCTCTGGTCATCTCCGACCCACCTCCTCCACCCTCTCCGGCGGAGGAGCTCCGGTTTCCCTTTCCAGTCGCTCGATTTGGAACGCCATTACAACCACACGCACGCAACCTAAATCACCTGCACGAATAGAAGGATTTTGAGCTAACTTTCAGGTGAGTGCCATTAATGGCCAGAAGACCATCAGAGCAAATTTCATCAGCCCCGCCTTCGTCACGCGAGCTCTGATGGATCGATTCAGAAGGACCCGCGACTTCCCCGAGCTCCTAGCTTCCTTGACGATCGTTCCTGGAGCTTCGGGGAGGTCCGACGTAGCCGACATGGAGTGGCGGAGCTGGCGCTCCTTTGCCGGAGCTCAGTTCCCGCCGCCAGCAACAGATGAAGGAGGACGTACAGGCGCCGTTGGATGATTCCTCCAGGCGTTCATCCAACGGCTGAGGGTGCGACCACGTCGCCTACAGCGAGCTTATCCAAACCATCGGATCATGGTAATCTGATGGCTAATATTCAGCCACGTGTCTTCACCGAACCTCTGCGCCCGAGCTCCAGGCTTGGATGTCGCGAGCCTTATCCGAGCCCAAGCCTGGAGGCTCACATCTTCCGAGCCTTCTCCGGGCCTCATCAGCGCTTCGTGACTTCCGAGCCAACGCCCGAAGCTAGCCGAAGCAGTCCGAGCCTCTGCCTTGCCCGAGCCTTCTTCCGAACCTGGATGGCACGTGCTTAGCACGTGCCATGCTGGGTAATTTGTACAGAGGACCTCTGAAGTATCCAAAATGGCAGACAAGTCTGATATCACGTGCAGCACCTGCGCGCCTGGGTTATTTGCATTCAAACCCCCGCGGGTTTCAATAATTGCAAATATGACCCCGGGCGTATTGGACATTTACAGGGAAGGCCTCATTCTTAATTTTTATTACATTTTAGTCCCTCCTAGGGACCTATTTGTAGTTATCTTTTCATGTTTTCTTTCAATTATGCCCTTTCTTTCTTTCGTGCATATCTTGAGCCTCATATCTCCGATTGAGGTGATTTCAGTTTCATTTTAAAGCTTGGTTGATGAACTTTCTAATGGCATGCTCATTTTTTATTTTGGACACAGTAATATTGATGTATTATTTTAATAGCCATGTGTCTCTTCTTTCTTAACTTATGCCTTGTTCAAATCAAGTTGATCATCTCAATAAAATCTGAAATTGATTCCTTGTGTAGTTGGCTCATTACTTTGATTGAGGGTATATTTTCATTGCATATCGTTGCATTTACTTGCATAATGAAATAAATAAAAAATGCACGTTTATTTCTTTAATGCATTATACTGTTGTGTCTTTGCATGAATTTGAACTATATACTTCAACTCCACGCTTAATTAGATGGACTAAAATCCGACTAATACGAGAGAGGTTTGTGTCCCTGAGTTCAATCTTGGTATCTTGCCAAGTAAAAAAAAATAAATATGACCATCTCATTCTTATTTGATATTTAAATAAGATGGTCTTTTGATGACCCGAATTGGCTCGACTGCGATGGCATTTTCAAGTGCTAATTCAGCACTATGAAAGGGTCGATATTGCGGTTCGTCAAATGGCACCGTTGTCGGGGACACGACTCATTTCTTATATTTTTTGGATTTTTGTTTGTTTAATTTAGTATTCCTTTTTATGGGTCAAATGTTCACATATTTTGCATCGTAAAATTTTCTTCTCTATGGATCTCTAACTATTGTTTTTGTGACAGGGCCCTTGATGGTTCAAGGAGGAGAGGAGCATGACGCTTCCCGCTGCGAGGAGCTGCAAAACATACGTGGAGCAAATAGGGAAGAAAGAAAAAATGTGTGTCTCACATTCTATTTTTTTGCATGTCATGTAATAATTCGTCTTTTACAGCGATCTTCGATTGAAGGCTCGCGAATGTAATCGAACGATCATGGTTGTGTGGGGATCGTCCCCACTTGTGTGTCGACCTAGGACCAGGCACGCGACTCTTTGAGTGGTTTTTCATTTTTATCTTTTACGTGCTTGCTCGTAGGTAGGACACACTTTAAATTTAGACGCACATAATCTCGCCTCACTTAGCTAAAATTAATGAATATCATTCCCCGTTAATAGATGCATGATTAGGTGCGGCTTTTATCGACTTGCATACATGGATTTTGGTTTTCAAAACAACCCAAGTTTTTACGTGTTTTCGTCAAGTCACTGCATGTTTTATCGCTTAGCCTAGATCGCGGTTTTTATCAAATACATGTTTTTCTCGGCTTTCTATTCCTAGCTTGATCACCTAGGATAATTGGAAAATGGAAATGAACGGTAGACGATGATTTGTTTATTTTGTGCTAACCATAATTCAGTGATAACCTTAAATAAAATTGGGTCTGTTAATTGCAAGTCAACCAAAAATGGAGTAAAATTTCGATTTTGGGAGAGCAACACCCTCGCGTACGCCTTGATTTTCACTTCACATTTTCCTCGCGTAATATCTAATGTTTTATCACCAATAAAACCGACAAGATAATAAACCAACCGCGGTTGGTTTCATGTGTGAGTTGGTGAATTTAAGGGTCTTGCTTACTTGATTGAGCCATGCTTGCTTAGATACACACCCCAAAATCTTAGTCACTCCATTCATCTCAGTAGATTCATCCGCTCATATGTACATCCATCCATCTTCTTCGTTCACCTTGGGTCCCTCCCAACATCAATTTCCATCTTTATACTTAGGCTAATCTCAGCCTAAGTATAGGGGGAACCCGAGTCCCTGTGATTTCTCTACTCATCTTTTCTTGCATTTATACTTAGGTTATTTCTAACCTAAGTATAGGGGGAGCCCCTCTTAGCTCCCGCATATTTCTCTGTACTTAAATGGACCTATGGGCTTGTATCATCTAATGCTATGAGGACATAGCAAAGTTTAAGGATAGGGGGGTATACCGTATATACAGTATACTTACTTTAGCTATAATCTGAAAAATCTGAAAAAGTTAAAACTTTTTGGCTAAAGTAAAATCTTTTGACCTAAGAGAACTCACATGTTTTTTACGGCTTTTCTATACTATGTTACACTATTTTGATAAAAATATTTTTGAAAATGATTTTAAATGAGATTTTCTTGTTTTGAAAAATATTTTGAAAATGTTTTGAAAATCTTTTATTTGTGTGACATGGTTTTGAAAATCTTTTATATCTTCTCAAGGAAAGTTGAGTCTAACCAGTGTTTCAACTTTATATATACTAAAATCCATAAAAATGAGCAAAATTCAAAAAAAATCTTGTTTTGAATGAAGGAGTTGGATTAATCCTCTACTTTCACATTCCACCCAGGATCTGAAATGTTCAAGGAGACTTAGCTTTTTGAGGTCTTTGAGATTTTAGGTTAACCAGCCTTAGCCATCAGGGTCATAGACTTAATCATCCACATTTCCCTAGGTCTATAGATTTGCATGCTATATTCCATGCTTAGTCTCAGACATAAAGAATATGATCATCACATCACATGCACGACTGCGGTTTTGATGAGATGAGTTGACTTTTCACCCGAGGGATTGGGATGAGGGATTCGAGTCTGGATTTGATCTAATGATGCTCGAGGATGGGATAAAATCTTTGAAGGCTTCATGAAACCTGAGTGTCAGCAATATTAGCCAGTATGAGAACTTGGTTCTTATACTAATCTCTTGATATTGACCTATGTGCCAGGGTGTGCTATAAATAAAAATGTTGATAAGTGTGCGCCAACTCTTGGTAAAAGCAGTGGAGCTAGCAAAAAAATTATACAAGTCAATGAAATTTCAAAGAAAAGCTCTCATTCCACAAAGTTACATATCAAAGAGCTTCCACCAAAGGCGAGCGCTCCCAAACTTTTCAAAGTGTCCACTTGGACCACCGCTATTAGGACCAGGAGTCGGGCTTGCACCAAAAAAGGGCTCTGCATCGTAAATGCTACAAGTCTGGGTGTCGAAGGTATGATAGGTACTCAAAAAAGACACACCCCGGTGTATTCCCAGGAAAACAAGTGCAGACGGCTAAAACTTCTCTTGACGGACGCACTGATCAACACCAAAAAATGTGTTGCATAAAAGGCACTAGAGAGAATCCTTGTTCCAATGAGAGGGAGAGAAGAAACGACACAATCCCATGCCCTCCATTACTGGCATGCCATCTACATTTTCTAAGTCTAACAACTAAAGAGACGGTGGAATGGATGCAAGATTGGATTTATTCCTTAGCGTTGAGGATTGGGTCCTTAGGAGAATTTCTTGGACCAAGACTTTGGGTGAAGATTTGACTCTACTTTTGGAATTGCAGTCAACACTAAATGTCATATCCTTTAGATTATATGTATATCAGAGAGAGTCTAGAGAATTAGAGGAATTGGGTGCCTCTTGATTAAGGCTGGGTTGAATCAAGAATTTTGGACCTCTAAAGTTGAGTTGACTTGAACAGATTGGATCCTGTATTCACATGCACAAGGGGGTTAATCCGGCTTATTTAATTATTTATTTTCTTTGATGCTCGAGGACGAGCATAGTTTAAGTATAGGGGGGTGATGAAACCCGATTTCATCATCATAATTTCCCATTATTAACCCCCTTGCTTAAAAATGTGTCAATAAAACCCAGCTATTGTCCTGTAATTATCAGAGTCCTTAATTGCAAAATTAAAATATGTGGTATTTTTTAGCCTTAAAAATACCCTCAAAAATATTTTGTGTCCTTGTTTGACCTCATCTCCAGTTTTGGTCAACATGAAACTTGTAGATCTCGTCAAGATCTACAATTTTCATGTTTTGAGTTTTCTCAAATTCGGCCAAATTAACCCTTAAAAATCAAAAATACTATCTGAATAATCTGATTGGGCCACGTGGCCCAATCTGGGCGAGCCACGTGGCCCGGCCTCCCTTGTCTCTTCCACCTCCATTGTCAGTTGTTGGATCGCCCTCTTGATCCAACGGCCAGCTGCTTTCCACGCGCCCCTCAATTCCTAGCCGTATAATATTCCCCGCCTCTTGATCATCACCGCACGTTAGCGCCTCGCGTAGAGCGCGCCACGTGGCGGTTTGTAGACCGTTCGATCACGCCCATGATGTCTTGATCTCTGCCGTCTATGATCACTTCAACCTTAGCCCTTCGATCAACAACTTCTTCTCATCCAAGCTGCTCGCCAGCGCCGCGGCCAGAGCTCAACACGTGGCAGCCCAGCAGCCTCTGATTGCATCGCCTTCAGATCTGATCACATCCGTCGCTTCGCGCCTAATCGACAGTCGTTGGATCTCCAGATCCAATGGCTTTCATTCTTCGTCTATCTCGCGACCTCCTCTTCCCCACGATCTCCACCTCGCACATGCACCTGCCCTTTCCTATTTTTTCTACCATCTCCGATGACCTCGTCCCTCGCTAACCACCTCACCACGTTCATCACTCTTCCCTCTTCCTCGCGAGCCATCCATCTGACCACGGAAACCTCTCCACTCCTTCCATTTTCTCCTTGAAACCCACGTCTCCACCAGCCAAAATCGTCGGTTTCTTCTTCAAATACGCCGCCTCCCTCTCCGTTAAACCTTGTCCATCTTTATGTAGGGGAAGGCCTAGCCCTCCTCCGCCTCCCTGTGATAGGGGGAGGCGGATGGATCGAGCGACGATGACCTATTCCCCTCGGTGAGACCCACCGACCTCCAGGCGGCGTCGCAGTGGCTCAGCCCCGCTTGAGCTCCGAGGAACGGACGCCCTCGACGTGCGACGACCCTGGGAATCGTCAAGATTCCTAGCCTAGGCCTCCGCTTCACCTCCGATCAGGTAAGTACCCCTCCGATCTCCCTTTGCATTTTTTTCTTTAATTTGATTGATTTTATTAGCTCCTTAAACGCACCCCCATGCTCCATTGACCACCCCTTGAGCTTCGCCAACACTCTCCCTTTCACGCTCCTTATTCCGATCAGTCCTCCTCCCTTCTCCACCTCTGGTCATCTCCGACCCACCTCCTCCGCCCTCTCCGGCGGAGGAGCTCCGGTTTCCCTTTCTAGTCGCTCGATTTGGAACCCCATTACACCCACACGCATGCAACCTAAATCACCTACACGAATAGAAGGATTTTGAGCTAACTCTTAGGTGAGTGCCGTTAATGGCCAGAAGACCATTAGAGCAAATTTCATCAGCCCCGCCTTCGTCACGCGAGCTCCGATGGATCGATTCAGAAGGACCCGCGACTTCCCCGAGCTCCTAGCTTCCTCAACGATCGTTCCTGTAGATTCGGGGATGTCCGACGTAGCCAACATGGAGCGACGGAGCTGGCGCTCCTTTGCCGGAGCTCGGTTCCTGCCGCCAGCAATAGATGAAGGAGGACGTACAGGAGCCGTTGGATGATTCCTCCAGGCGTTCATCCAACGGCTGAGGGTGCGACCACGTCGCCTACAGCGGAGCTTATCCAAACCATCGGATCATGTTTGATTCCTCCAGGCATTCATCCAACGGCTGAGGGTGCGACCACGTCGCCTACAACGGAGCTTATCCAAACCATCGGATCATGCTTATACAACGGCTGTTTGTAGTTATCTTTTCATGTTTTCTTTAATTATGCCCTTTCTTTCTTTCATGCATATCTTGAGCCTCATATCTCCGATTGAGGTGATTTCAGTTTGATTTTAAAGCTTGGTTGATGAACTTTCTAATGGCATGCTCATTTTTTATTTTGGACACAGTAATCTTGATGTATTATTTTAATAGCCATGTATCTCTTCTTTCTTAACTTATGCTTTGTTCAAATCAAGTTGATCATCTCAATAAAATCTGAAATTGATTCCTTGTGTAGTTGGCTCATTACTTTGATTGAGGGCATATTTTCATTGCATATCATTGCATTTACTTGCATAATGAAATAAATAAAAAAATGCACGTTTATTTCCTTAATGCATTATACTGTTGTGTCTTTGCATGAATTTGACCTATATACTTCAACTCCACGCTTAATTAGATGGACTAAAATCCGACTAATACGAGAGAGGCTTGTGTCCCTGAGTTCGACCTTGGTATCTTGCCAAGTAAAAAAATAAAAACGACCATCTCGTTCTTATTTGATATTTAAATAAGATGGTCTTTTGATGACCCAAATTGGCCCGACTGCGATGACATTTTCAAGTGCTAATTCAGCACTATAAAAAGGCCGATATTGTGGTTCGTCACTGCCCTCGCCCCATTTGTGGGCAATTTTTTTATTTTTTTTGAAAAATATCGTCATGTATATTCATCCCTATATCCCTCCTACCTACCATTCGAATTTCGTCAGAAACAGAGACTGCTACAGCCTCCATCCAGACAGGGTCAATTTAAAAAATCCTGCGACCGTTAAAAAATGACATATAGATGGAGGTCGCAGGAGTCTCTGTTTCTAACGAAATTCGAATGGTATGTAGTAGGAATATAAGGATGAATATACATGGTTTTACTTTTTCAAAAAAATAAAAAAATTACCAAAAAATGGGGTGGGGCAACCATGTTGGCTACCCCTAGGGGGCAGCCCCATTTTTCCCATATATATATATATATATATATATATATATATATATATAGGCTTGATGGGGCTGCCCCTCCCAATTTTTGGGCAAATTTTTTTTATAAATATTGTCATGTATATTCATCCCTATATCCCTCCTATATGTCATTCGAATTTCATCATAAACAGAGACTCCTACGGTCTCCATCCAGACAGGGTCGATTTAAAAAATCTTGCGACTGTTAAAAAA
Source organism: Ottelia alismoides (assembly GCA_037367405.1). Classification (NCBI taxonomy): domain Eukaryota; kingdom Viridiplantae; phylum Streptophyta; class Magnoliopsida; order Alismatales; family Hydrocharitaceae; genus Ottelia; species Ottelia alismoides. Next base: position 2,321,314 of record JAZKJV010004119.1, on the reverse strand, counting down.
ATGACGTTTAGGTGCAGGCCGTAGGAATATATGTTTCTGACGAAATTCGAATGACATATAGGAGGGATATAAGGATGAATATACATAGTGATATTTTTCCCAAAAAAAGTAAAAAAGTTTTGTGAAAAATGGGATTTGGGCAGCCATGTTGGCTACCCCTAGGGGGCAGCCCCATTTTTCCCATATATATATATATATAGATATAGAATGAGAGAGAGAGCTTATCCAATGAGCCATGTGCCCATTAGCAATCTAAAGAGCACGTGATCTGAGCCATTCGTTTCTTATCTAGAAACGTTATTTATTGGAGGAAAATCACCGAGTGGTTTTGCAAAAAAGGTATCTAATTGCTTCAACTTTTAAATACTTTGGTGAGCAGCAAATGTGGACCCTCCACGTATATTTCCATTTGAGTGGTTGCTTGTTTCAAAGAAGTACGGTTTTGGAAGGATACTAATATACTTGAGGCATTTATATTTCCAATTATATTGTGTCCTTAAAAAAAGGAAAACGGTTTTGGAAAGACAAATTCAAATCCTTAATTTCTTGGAGATGAATCCTCATTGTACATTTGTTCAGTAATGTCCATATTGTACTCAAGTAATTATTTATTGTAATATCGGTAATACTGAAACAATGGTTAGTAATTTAAATCTGTAATATTATATTATGCAGAGATCAATATTTCATATACATTACTCAAGATCGGTAATACTGAAACAGTGGTTAGTAATTCAAATCTGTAATATTTTATTGTGCAGAGATCAGTATTTCATGTACATTACACAAGTAATACATATCCAGTTCTCAAGTAATTATTATTTTGAGTTCAGTATTATATTCAAATGTGCTTTAATATTATATCTTAATGTAATGTGTTACTGATTATAGTTACTGATACAAACATGTTTTAAAATTAAAGTGATCAGTAATTCATGCACGTTACTCAAGTAATAGATATTCGGTTCTCAAGTAATTATTATTGTGAGATCACTATTGTAAGATAATAATTGTTCGAACGAATACTGAATATCGATGTCCATATTACTAAACTCAGTATGATTGGTTATTGATATTATAATTACTTAGTAGTTTTGAATTATTACATGAAGGTAAATTACTAATGTACATACAACAAAATACTGACTAATAATATTTGTATTACTGGTTTTGTTTTGACTATTATCAATATGATGATTAACAAGTAATATGTTCATGGTACTCACTGAAGGGCTTTACTGAAATTATGATGAGTTACTACTGTCAGTTTATGTGTTATTGATATTATTTATTTTGTGTTCTGAATACGTTGATTACTTTTTATAGTAGTTACTGATTAGTTCTTATTTAGAGTTTATGAGTTACTGATGATTAGTTCTTAATAATATTGACAAAGATTTTCCCCTCGCCTCTCCACTTCCGAATCAATATAATGATCATCAATGCTTCATTTTTTCACATCCTCATCCAAGAAACATAAAAAGTGTTCAAACAATGGGCATACCTGAAAAAAATTAAGTAGTAAATCGTTAGTGTGAGTTGTAAGAATGTAATAGTAATCAGTAACAAAAAGAGACACTTTTAGTACATTAAGATGGAACATAAGTAAAAGCTATTTCAAATTTAACACACGGTCAGTAACAGTTCCACAATCACTAGTAAACTATAAGGTCTTGTTAATAGAAAATAAAAATGCATCAGTAATTCAAAAATGACGTGAATATAATTATTCAGTTAGTAGGAACAAATTGTGAAGTATAAGTATTTTATAAATGGGATTTTATCACTTGTGCCCCTCCGAGATATCGCAATATCAGTTATGCCCCTATCTTTTTGGTAATATCAGTTGTGCCCCTCAAAACTTGCTCCATCATCACTTGTGCCCTTCCGTCAGATTGACCGTCAATGAGTTGACTTAACCATGGTTTTTTCAAACCTTGGTGCAGTTAAGAGGGGTATTATTGTCCACACATCTTCTTCATCTTCTTCCTCCTCCATTCTTCTTCCTCTCTTCATAATTTCTCTCTCTTATTTGCACCTTCATTACGGATCAAATGTCGTTCGCGCCGCAGACGGAGATACTCGGACACGGGGCGGTAGGTGGGTTCGTGACACACAGCGGATGGAGCTGTAGTCGTTAAAAATCGGCCCGGCAAACAGGTATGCATCTGCAGATGAACCTCTCGAGATGCTCCGGAACAAGCCCCTTGGCCGATGGCATCACCGCTACAGGGTACCCGGAAGCCTCGGCGAGGTCCACAAAGGCCTCACCGGCCTTAGCCACGCGGATCTTGGGACCACCCACCAGCACAGGCTTCACGTCCTTGTTCAAGAACGCCACCGTGGCCTCCACGACCGCCTCCAGATCTATCCGGTTGCTCAGCCTGAACAAATAAAAGAAACCCACAAAAAAAAAGAATTGCCCATATGAGATCTAAGCAAGAACAACAACTGGATCGAGTTCTCTCTCTGTTCTTTATTTTTGTGTACCTTGGAGCAAGGGAGAAGGGGACGGACTCGCGGCTGAAAGTGGGATGGGGGATGGCGGGGAGGTTGCAGCTGACGCTGATGTACACGGGTTTGCTCTCCTTGAGGGCGGTGGAGATGGAGGTGTCGATCTGCTCGTGGGCGTCGTCGAGGTTGTTGACGACAGCCTGGTAGCACGTCATAGTCTGGAAGCACCGGGTCGAGGTCGAGGTGTGGTGGAGTTCAAGTTCCTGGGGTCGAGGTGCGGGGGAGGAGGTGCGTCATCAGGGAGGGGAGAGGGTGCGGGGCTGGGCGGCGCGGGGCAGGGGCGGAGGCGGCGGGTTGGGAGGAGGTGCGTGAAGCTCGGGGCGGAGCTAGGCGGCGTGGGGCAGGGGCGGGGGCGGAGAGGGAGGAGTAGGAGGTTGGAGGAGGAGGAAGAGGATGGGGGGAAGAGGAGGAAGAAGAAGATAATGAGGAAAATGGTGTCAAATGACCACTGAACCATTTTTTTAAAGATAATTCCGCTTATGTCCTCGAAGTTAACGTCCGTTTGCACTGTAGATGGACGGTCACTAACCCGAGGGGCACAAGTAATAAAATAGTAAGTTTTGAGGGGCACAACTGATATTACCAAAAAGATAGGGGCATAACTGATATTGCGATATCTCGGAGGGGCACAAGTGATAAAATCCCTTTATAAATATACATAAGTAATTTGTTATGATACGTAAGTAATGAAATAACAAGTAACTATTTTTTTAAATCGATAACACTTTCAAAAAGCATAAGAAATTTGTTAAGATACATAAGTAATGAAGAGAATATAAAAGATTTAGTAAGAATGACAAACTGACAAGTAACACATAGTATTTTCTTAAGATATTGAATCGGTAAGAATAATATATAAAAAAATAATACATGCCATATTGTCCGTAACTTAGGCAAATGTCACAAGTAACTCGATAATTTTTTTAGCAATTTGACTAATTAAAATAATGCAATATAAGTAATTTTAAGGATTCAAAGGAAATATAATTTGAACCTGATCCTTCTACAATAATGTTCTCATCATCCAAATTCAATTGCAAGAATCCATCGTTTCACCTTCTGGATATGATTTTCTCACGATCAAAATCTAAGTAGGAAGCACCGTTCATCATTACTTACGAGAAATCATGATTAATTTCCTTTCACAAATCATCCATGATGTTTGAAACTAGAATCAAATCTAAAAACAAACGATTAGGTTATACCAAGAACGATAAATATATTAAAACATATAATCTTCAAAAATAATACATTGCATTAGAAAAAATCGATCGCCTCAGTTTACAAGATCAATCGCCTTGCAATCACAAGATCAATCACCCCGCGTTACAATACAATATGCTAACTTGTTCGTGCCATTTGTATCTCCCTTTCTCATACCGCATCCAATGAATTCATGGAGATTTCAACGTAGTCGTGGGATTGTAGATGCATGCATTAAAAAAGAAAAATAAGCTTGCTTTCCGATTTTAATGGTGAGAGAATAATGAGAGAAAAAGTATACCATAATCACTTTCCTAATCTGAAAGATTTCAAAACCACATTATATGTTAAGAGTAGTTTTCATCATCGACGTTGGATTTAAAATCAACGGATGAGGTAGGGTGCTCATCGACTTCCAAATGAGCATGGGGCTCATTGGATAAAAATCCTCTCTCTCTCTCTCAATATATATATATATATATATATAGAGAGAGAGAGAGAGAGGTAAACGGGTCTGCTCCTTGGGAGTAGCCAACGTGCTGCTCCCACTCCTATTTTCTCCAAAAATTTTTTATTTTTTTGAAAAATAAAAATTTGTATATTCATCACTATATTTCTCTAACATTCTATTAAAATTTCGTCAGAAGAGACTCCTACGGCCTCCAACCAAATATGGTCGATTTAAAAAAACTTACGATCGTTAAAAAAATGACGTCTTGATGGAGGGCTTAGGAGTCTCTGTTTCTGATGAAATTTTAATAAAATGTTAGAGGGATATAGTGATGAATATACAATTTTTTATTTTCCAAAAAAATAACAAAATGAGGGAAAAATAGGGGTTGGAGTAGCCTCGTTGGCTACTCCCAGGGAGCATACTACTTTTTCCCATATATATATATATATATATATATATATATATATATATATAGGAAAAAAAGCCTCCAACGGCGGGTGTAGGTAACTACCTACAACCGGGCCTATTTTTTCATCTTTTTTGATTTTTTTGAAATGAAACTTTAGGGGAATTAGATCACCATATATCACCATGATGTCATTCAAAATTCAACTTAATTTGAGACTCCTATCATCTCCATCAAGTCTCCCACATTTTAACGGTTTCAGAATTGCTGAAAATGGCCTCTTCTAGATGAACATGTTAGGAATGTTTGTTTTGCATGAAACTTGAAACACATATTCTACTCAACATATTAAGTAAATCCCCCCAAGTTTTCAATCAAAAAAAGTGTAAAAAACAAAAAAATAGGCCGGTTGCAGGGAGTTATCTACACCACAGGGTGCAGGCTCCCAACCCCATATATATATATATATATATATATATATATATATATATATATATGAGGTTAATGGGGCTGCCCCTTTGAGGTAGCCAACTTGGCTGCCCCCGCACCATTTACGGCGTTTTTTTTATTTTTTTTCAAAAAATATCGCCATGTATATTCAATGCTATATCCCTTTTATATGCCATTCGAATTCCGTTAGAAACAGAGACTCCTACGGCCTCCATCTAGACGGCCATTTTTTAATGGTAACAGGATTTTTTAAATCGACATCATCTCGATGGAGGCCGTAGGAGTCTCTGTTTCTGACAAAATCCGAATGGTATATAGGAGGGATATATGGATGAATATACATGGTTTTATTTTTCAAAAAAAAAATAAAAAAACATGCTGATATAGGGGGCGGGGCAGCCATGTTGGCTGCGCCCAGGGGGTAGCCCCAATAAATCCTATTTACACACACACACACACACACACATATACACACACACACAGCCAACATGGCTGCCCCCACCTCATTTTCGTAAATTTTTATATTTTTTTTTGAAAAATATCAAAATATCACCATGTATATTCATCCTATATCCCTCTTACATGTCATTCGAATTTCGTCAGAAATAGAAACTCCTATGGCCTCCATCCAAACAATCATTTTTTAATGGTAACAGGATTTTTAAAATCGACACCATCTCGATGGAGGCTGTAGGAGTCTCTGTTTCTGACGAAATTCGAATGGCATATAGGAGGGATACAGTGATGAATATACATGATGATATTTTTCAAAAAAAATAAAAAATTTTGACAAAAAATGGGGGGGGGGGCAATCCCATTTTTTCTATATATATTTATATATAGGAAATATATCTAATAATGTGCACCTTTCCTGTGTGTGTGCGCGCGCGTGTGTGTATGTGTGCGCGTACGCATGCATGTGTGTGTATTTGATGGGACTAATCCTACACCATTTTTCCTTAATTTTTTATTTTTTTAAAAATATCACCATATATATGTATATATATTCGTTTATATTCATCCAATATGACATTCGAATTTCATCCGTAATAGAGACACCTTTGCCTCCATCGACAATAGGTTGATTTTAATAATGTTTAGACCGTTAAAATTACATGTTCTTGGTGGATGGCATATGAGTCTCTGTTTCTGATGAAATTTCAATGGTATATTTTATGGATATATAGATGAATATACATGGAAATATTTTGCAAAAAATAAAAAAAATACGGAAAAAGGGCACGGTGGGCAACCGCATTCTTTCATACCCATTTTCACCATTTTTTATTTTTTATTTGAAAATTTCTTCCATGAATATTCATCACTATATCACTATATTATGCTATTAAAATTTCATGTGAAACAGAGACTCCTACGACCTCCATCCAGACAGTCATTTTTTAACGGTAACAGGATTTTTTTAAATCGACCCCATTTGGATGGAGGTCGTAGGAGTCTCTGTTTCGCATGAAATTTGAACGACATAATATATGGATTTAATAATGAATTTACACGGTTTTAGATTTCAAAAAAAATAAAAAAATTTATGTCAAAAAGGGGCGGGGGGAGCTAAGTTAGTTCCCCCTAGGGGGCATACACATCCCCCCCCCCACACACACACACATAAATAAGAGAAACTTCAAATGAGATGGAGTCTCACTAATATTGTGGTAAGCTCTCAATCTCATCCTTGTATTTTGGATCCCACGGCTAGATTTAATAATACATTAATTAAATTAATTTAATGGCTGAAAACCTATTTTTGTCATTGTCACATTCTCAATATAGAATGTTAGAATCATAGATCCTATTTTTATGGTAAGTCATTACGTTATTTCCATTCTCTCTATCTCTCTATTGATTGACGATGGCACTCCCTCCCCCCTCTCTTGTGATTCGGCGACGGCAGCGCACATCCTTTCTCTCTCGATTAGTCTACAACGGTGCCAACCATCTTCACGCAAAGCAATTCGATCGTGGAGAAAGAAGTCATGGAGGAGAAGATCCAGAGGAGGAAGATGCAGAGCACGAGGGTGTCGTGCAGAGGAGAAAGCCAGTACATGCGATGGTGGTCGGGTATGGAGGTCACAGCAAGCGGTGACCGCACCCCCTCTCTTTCGACGGTGATGTGCGATGATGAGCATGTACGTGACAACACCATCGATGACCATAGTCTATGGCCTATTAGAGGGTTTTATACGCTCTGCGAGGACGATGAGGTTGAAGACATTAAAGGAGGAGGTGTGGAATGAGAGTGGATTTACATTATGGTATACTTTTCTTACATAATTGATATTTGATTTTACATACTGATTCACTTTTTTACAAATCTCATTATCAATTTCTTATCTTGCAGAGCTCCTTGTGAAATTTACAAGGTGGTCATGAATTTTTAGAAATGTAGCGAGAATATTACAAAGTAACAAGATATAGTTACAAAGATACACGTAAATTTTACAAAACAAAAATACACATTTATAAAAAAATACAGAAGTTTACAAAGAGGAAAATTACTCTCACAAAAACTTGATGGAATTTACAGAATGCATATACCCATTTACAAAATGGAAATAGCCATTTACAAAACAAAAATAAAATGATGAAACAAATTATTAATGAAAATACAAAGCAGAAAACTACTTTTACAAAAATTCGCTAGAGTATACTAAGATACAATTGAATTCAAAAAATTCAGAATAAATTTGGAAATTGATCATCAATGGTATTGGTGAAAAATACCAAATCTAGAAAACTTCAAATGGCAATCTGGCTATAAATCCATCTCGAATTTAATAAAATTAGATGACAGAAATGCCCTTTTGGATAAGATTTTTGATGCAGCCGTTAGATTGGGATCTGACAAATGTAAATGATGGCTCAACACAATATTGGTGAGACCCCACCTCATTTGAATATAAATATATATATACATACATATATATGTATACATACATACATGCATACATGCATTCATGCATCCATGCATGCATGCATCCATGCATGCATGCATGCATGCATGCATGCATGCATGCATCCATGCATCCATGCATGCATACATGCATACATGCATCCATGCATACATGCATGCATGCATGCATGCATGTATTTTCCAAAAAAATAACAAAATGAGGGAAAAATAGGGGTTGGAGTAGCCTCGTTGGCTACTCCCAGGGAGCATACTACTTTTTCCCATATATATATATAGGAAAAAAAACCTCCAACGGCGGGTGTAGGTAACTACCTACAACCGAGCCTATTTTTTCATCTTTTTTGATTTTTTTGAAATGAAACTTTAGGGGAATTAGATCACCATATATCACCATGATGTCATTCAAAATTCAACTTAATTTGAGACTCCTATCATCTCCATCAAGTCTCCCACATTTTAACGGTTTCAGAATTGCTGAAAATGGCCTCTTCTAGATGAACATGTTAGGAATGTTTGTTTTGCATGAAACTTGAAACACATATTCTACTCAACATATTAAGTAAATCCCCCCAAGTTTTCAATCAAAAAAAGTGTAAAAAAACGAAAAAATAGGCCGGTTGCAGGGAGTTATCTACACCACAGGGTGCAGGCTCCCAACCCCCCATATATATATATATATATATATATATATATATATATATATATATATATATATATATATATGAGGTTAATGGGGCTGCCCCTTTGAGGTAGCCAACTTGGCTGCCCCCGCACCATTTACGGCGTTTTTTTTTATTTTTTTTCAAAAAATATCGCCATGTATATTCAATGCTATATCCCTCCTATATGCCATTCGAATTCCGTTAGAAACAGAGACTCCTACGGCCTCCATCTAGACGGCCATTTTTTAATGGTAACAGGATTTTTTAAATTGACATCATCTCGATGGAGGCCGTAGGAGTCTCTGTTTCTGACAAAATCCGAATGGTATATAGGAGGGATATATGGATGAATATACATGGTTTTATTTTTCAAAAAAAAAATAAAAAACATGCTGATATAGGGGGCGGGGCAGCCATGTTGGCTGCGCCCAGGGGGTAGCCCCAATAAATCCTATTTACACACACACACACACACACACACACACACACACACACATACACACACACACAGCCAACATGGCTGCCCCCACCTCATTTTCGTAAATTTTTATATTTTTTTTTGAAAAATATCAAAATATCACCATGTATATTCATCCTATATCCCTCTTACATGTCATTCGAATTTCGTCAGAAATAGAAACTCCTATGGCCTCCATCCAAACAATCATTTTTTAATGGTAACAGGATTTTTAAAATCGATACCATCTCGATGGAGGCTGTAGGAGTCTCTGTTTCTGACGAAATTCGAATGGCATATAGGAGGGATACAGTGATGAATATACATGATGATATTTTTCAAAAAAAATAAAAAATTTTGACAAAAAATGGGGGGGGGGGCAATCCCATTTTTTCTATATATATTTATATATAGGAAATATATCTAATAATGTGCACCTTTCCTGTGTGTGTGCGCGCGCGTGTGTGTATGTGTGCGCGTACACATGCATGTGTGTGTATTTGATGGGACTAATCCTACACCATTTTCCCTTAATTTTTTATTTTTTTAAAAATATCACCATATATATATGTATATATATTCGTTTATATTCATCCAATATGACATTCGAATTTCATCCGAAATAGAGACACCTTTGCCTCCATCGACAATAGGTTGATTTTAATAATGTTTAGACCGTTAAAATTACATGTTCTTGGTGGATGGCATATGAGTCTCTGTTTCTGATGAAATTTCAATGGTATATTTTATGGATATATAGATGAATATACATGGAAATATTTTGCAAAAAATAAAAAAAATACGGAAAAAGGGCACGGTGGGCAACCGCATTCTTTCATACCCATTTTCACCATTTTTTATTTTTTATTTGAAAATTTCTTCCATGAATATTCATCACTATATCACTATATTATGCTATTAAAATTTCATGTGAAACAGAGACTCCTACGACCTCCATCCAGACAGTCATTTTTTAACGGTAACAGGATTTTTTTAAATCGACCCCATTTGGATGGAGGTCGTAGGAGTCTCTGTTTCGCATGAAATTTGAACGACATAATATATGGATTTAATAATGAATTTACACGGTTTTAGATTTCAAAAAAAATAAAAAAATTTATGTCAAAAAGGGGCGGGGGGAGCTAAGTTAGTTCCCCCTAGGGGGCATACACATCCCCCCCCCCCACACACACACACATAAATAAGAGAAACTTCAAATGAGATGGAGTCTCACTAATATTGTGGTAAGCTCTCAATCTCATCCTTGTATTTTGGATCCCACGGCTAGATTTAATAATACATTAATTAAATTAATTTAATGGCTGAAAACCTATTTTTGTCATTGTCACATTCTCAATATAGAATGTTAGAATCATAGATCCTATTTTTATGGTAAGTCATTACGTTATTTCCATTCTCTCTATCTCTCTATTGATTGACGATGGCACTCCCTCCCCCCTCTCTTGTGATTCGGCGACGGCAGCGCACATCCTTTCTCTCTCGATTAGTCTACAACGGTGCCAACCATCTTCACGCAAAGCAATTCGATCGTGGAGAAAGAAGTCATGGAGGAGAAGATCCAGAGGAGGAAGATGCAGAGCACGAGGGTGTCGTGCAGAGGAGAAAGCCAGTACATGCGATGGTGGTCGGGTATGGAGGTCACAGCAAGCGGTGACCGCACCCCCTCTCTTTCGACGGTGATGTGCGATGATGAGCATGTACGTGACAACACCATCGATGACCATAGTCTATGGCCTATTAGAGGGTTTTATACGCTCTGCGAGGACGATGAGGTTGAAGACATTAAAGGAGGAGGTGTGGAATGAGAGTGGATTTACATTATGGTATACTTTTCTTACATAATTGATATTTGATTTTACATACTGATTCACTTTTTTACAAATCTCATTATCAATTTCTTATCTTGCAGAGCTCCTTGTGAAATTTACAAGGTGGTCATGAATTTTTAGAAATGTAGCGAGAATATTACAAAGTAACAAGATATAGTTACAAAGATACACGTAAATTTTACAAAACAAAAATACACATTTATAAAAAAATACAGAAGTTTACAAAGAGGAAAATTACTCTCACAAAAACTTGATGGAATTTACAGAATGCATATACCCATTTACAAAATGGAAATAGCCATTTACAAAACAAAAATAAAATGATGAAACAAATTATTAATGAAAATACAAAGCAGAAAACTACTTTTACAAAAATTCGCTAGAGTATA